>JAATLQ010029281.1:0-11762 GCA_013421005.1 Heliconius erato x Heliconius himera | reverse complement strand
ATATATATATATATATATATATATATATATATATATATATATATATATATATATATATATATATATATATATATATATATATATATATATATACTTAATAATTTTCACTCATTTAGATGTATTTTTTCATCTGATATACTTCGTAGACTAGTTGTGATCTCAGTCGTTGAAATCTTTCTCTAATTATATTACTGACGGTCATAACATTTTGTTATTTGTAGATTCCTAATTTCAAATGGTAATTAAAAAAGTGCCATTTGTATAGTGATTTTTAATTCCTTCATCGGACGTGGTCCTCCGTCCGTGGGACCCTATAACAACTCGAAACACTGTCTGTTTGCGCGGAAAACGGGCAATGGAGTGTTTTGACACTAGGTTCTTTTTGCCACAGCTATGTATGAGATACAAGGTGAAACTAATCTTAATTTACAAGTTTTTGTAGGCAAAAATAAATATTATTAATAAGTACATATTTCAACTTATACATAATATAACGCGTTTTTTTTCATATCTAATGAGTATAGGCAAATATTGAATCATATTTTAAAGGTGACCTGAAATCTATAAGGATATTTGGTGAAGGACTCGCGTACTTCCCCGCCCGCCTATCGTATTATTACCCTGTAGGTACTTCGAATGCTATCTTATATTGTTAGATACAATATTTCGAAATTAATATTATTTATATTATGTAGTAAAATGGCAGTATAATACAATATTTATTAAACCAAAAATTATTGACGGTATTAAAATAATGTTGTGACACACGGTGACGGATAAACAGACAATTTAGGGGTCCGTTTTCTATCATTCGACTACGGAGTCATCAGTCATGAAAAGGATATCTTTTTTGAATTTTGTGAAAGCGGAGTTTCAATTTATATTTTCTTGAAAAATAAAATTTCGAGAAAATTGTAACTAAATACATTATTAAATAAAAAACGATAGCTCAGATAATGATGAGAAAATAAAAACCAAAAAAATATATTGAAGAATGAGATTGTTAGATACTCTAAACTAATAATGTAAGTTTGTATTTTTCCTTTTAGTTAAAATTTTTATGCAGTCATTTTTTTGTTTTCTTATAATATTTTTTTTATAATACTTGCTTATATAGACAATTTTTTTAATTTGTTTAAACATTTTTTTAAAGAGTTATTCCACACTTAAGAAAGAAAAATACTTATTTAGAAAATTTATAAAAATTTGAACGTAGCGGATCGAATCCTAAATAAGTAATTTTTCGAATTATTTACGCAATAATAATACTTTTGGAAAGTTAAATGTGCTTGATTCAATAAAAAATAAAATATTTATTTCAATATAGGTACGTGTAGGTATAATATAGAAATTTCATGTTTCGTATATTATATGACATGAATTATATTTAAATTATTCTACATTATTATCTATAGAGTATGTTGATTGATCTGTACGTATAATAATTTCAGTGTAGCTTGGAGACGTACGGCTTAGTGATCAGAGCGCTTGGATGGCTTCCAAGAGGCGCGGATTTAAATCCCGTCGTCAATTTTTTATGCGTTTTCCATATAAGTGAAAGTCTGTACCTATAGACTTACCTGTATTTGATAATATTGTCTTTCATAGAATATGAATTAAAAATACTATACTATACTTTAAAAAAATCATAACATTATGATATTTAAATTGGTAATAAATATAAAGTAATAATTTATGATAACGAATTTTGTATCTTTTAATAAGGTAAATGGTAATAAATCACTAAAATAAAAAGAGGAGATAAGATTTTATTGAGACTTATAATATAAGATTATTTTATTTACAATATATAATTTCGCACTCGTCGTCACAGTCGTTACGGTTCCATGGTGTAATGGTTAGCACTCTGGACTTTGAATCCAGCGATCCGAGTTCAAATCTCGGTGGAACCTAACTTTTTTTTTAATTCTCTCATTTTCCCACATATCAGGTGGGCAAAGTAGTAGTAGTATCAAGATAGTTTTCTCCGTTTTAGGTATATAATTTTTTTTCTTCAAATTTTCCATTTTTATAAGGCTCAGAATCGAAAGGACACTAATATTTTATTAACTTGGTCACAATAGATTTTTTTATATACATTTATTTATGGATACATATTTATTTCGTAGAAAACACGACGGTTATGGTTTCTATTCCCATTCCCAGGAATAAAAAAATGTTATATGTTCACCTCCTCGCTCTGGTAATGAGGCAGAGAGCGGTGTTGAGTTTCGCCATTCAACAAGCAATGCTTCAAGAATTCGGCGGAAAGTGGAGTACGGAAGTGTCTTAATGGGAACAGATTTTTTATCACAAAAAAAGATCATTTTACATCTCGTTATCTGTGACCAAATTACTTTATTAGTAACATATAAGTTTTTGAGGCCAGTCGTGGCGCAGGGGCACAAAGTGAGCCTATAAATCGAATGGTTGTGGGTTCGATGCCCACTCGAGGAGGTGAAATATTTATTTACAACTGTTCTTCGCTCTGGTGTCGAGGGGAAAGCGCGGCGTTGAGTTCCGCCGCTCAACACGCAATGCCTCCAGAAATTGGCGGAAAGTGGGGAACGGAGTGTCTTGAAACTAGGTTCCCTCTGCCTACCCTGCTGTGTGTGGGATACAGTGTGAAGCTGGAAAAAAATAATAAGTTTTTAGAAGTTTTAGTTTACCACATGTATGTATGTTATTTTGAGATACTCCGTTTCGTCCAAACTTACATCAAATAATTACCCTAAAAAACATTAAATCATTTTTTCAGGTATAGTAAGGTTTTAAATAGGTTACACAGGGTTACTTCGGGTAATATCGCACACCATAAGCCTTTTTGGTTATAAAATCTGTTTTTTTTTTGAGATCAAACAGTCTCTTTATTGGTTAAATCAGTGCTTTTGTATATAACACTAATCAAAATTATATATTTACGATTATTAACTTCTAAACATACCTTAAATTCACTTGTTTTTGCATCTTGAATATCTAATCTTAAATATTTAAAATGGTAGGCCCATGTGGCCTACGGTCATATTGGGCACAACCGACAAATTAAGTAAATTATATTACCTACCTTAACAAATAAAATAAAAAAAAATAATGCAATATAGTATATATATAAATATTATGCATTATTTTAAACAACAATTTATAGATAAAAAACTTTAAAATATATTTATTCTTTTTAAATATGTAATCCAAGCCAACGTCCATACCACGTTGAACACACCGGTTCTCGTCCGATCACCGAAGTTAAGCAACGTCGGGCGCGGTCAGTACTTGGATGGGTGACCGCCTGGGAACACCGCGTGCCGTTGGCTTTTTTTTCTACTTTGTAGAAACATTTGTTATTTTTTTATATTGCAGGAATCTATGTTTTAGAAATCAAATATTTGATAACTGGAATCCTAATTTAATGTGAAATAATATATTTTATCTTACGATTCTGATAACAAGACTATAATATCAATTATCAAGTTTTATACATATTCATATTACCCTAAACTTATTTTTTTTACTTTCCTGTAAGAGTAAGATTTTGGGAACAATGATGGGGACAAGATTTTGGGAATCAATGAAGTATAAATACTACTTCTTTGTTTATTTGATTCTAAAAAACACACAGTCATAAGAAAGTGCCAAGCCTAGTGATACGTCACTCTATTATCTACTCTTTAACTTTTTTGACACATTAGTTAATAGACGACGAATCCCAATACCGTAATTTCGAGGAAGAGACCAATAAATATATATTTTTTAATGTATTTTTTATAAAAAAATATATTTTTAAAAATGTAAAATTTATTTCTATTATGTAATAAAAATATATATATTTTAAATAAACAGTTCAAATTACTATGATATTTACTAATAAGTGCAATTCAACTTATTTGTGGCAGGCCAGGATCGAATTATATACTCTTTAGTTGTGTTATATATGTAAAGAGGCATACCCTATACAGAGGCCGCCCTGTCTTTTAGCGCTTCGTTCCCTCTGGTTGAGATGAAGCGTGAAACTTAAAAAAAAAACAGTAATATGGGGACTAGGCACACGAATTCGCGACATTAGTTGAAAATGGCTTTATACTTGATTTTTCCTTTTCCTCTAACCGAAAGAAATACGTAAAGCCTAAAAAACTGTCCAACATAAAATTTAAGCGTTTACTATTAAAAATAAGTACATTTAAAAAAAAAAAGATTTGATCGACCACACCTGTCCAACCTGTCAAATAGGACCTTCCACGTCAAAAGTCCCGTTAACCCACTAAGGCCGTGCCTCTCTCTTGGGCATCATAGGTTTTAATGAAAAAGCATCAAATTTCATAATTGACTGGAGCTCACCCCGCCCCTGTCTTGTGGGAGTCGCAATTTATTAATCAGAAATAATAATTCACGGGTAATGTTGGCGACGCGATGTGGACAGCGATAAGTAGTGCTTGTTGGAAGGGTTGTGGCGGGTTCCACGTATTTTTTGGTATTTTTCTTTTTGGGGTTGAAATTTTAAAATATCTATAGAACGTAAACCATATACCCAATATAAATTATTAGAAAATTATTATTTTTATTACACTATAATTATCTTATAATAATAATAACATAAAATATTTTATTGATATTTATAATAGCTTATTCAATTTTTCGACCTTATTCTATGTTTATCATACATTTTTTTATACTTAGATACAATTTTTTTACTAATATAAAAAGAAATTTCATGTTTGGTCACTACATTCGTTGGCTTTTATCATACTAAAAATTTAAATAGAATTATTAAAAAAATAGTTTTTAGAAACTTGTTTATATTAACCACTATTTTTGAAAATTCCGTGTAAAGAGCGGTGTATTATATTCAAGGAAGTTCTATTACATGTGTTCTAATTTTATTTCTTACCGTAAATTATTAATGTGTTCGTGTAAATCGGCTTTTTATATTTATCGTCATCCGTTGTGTCGTTGCCAAATTCACAACGAATAGATGTTCTCTAATCTTTAGTAGAATTTCCAGAGAAGTTAATAAAATATCGAGATATTTTTTTCTATGAAACATATTTGCTAAGAAGCTATTAATATATTTTACAGTTTTACTTTTTATGTTTGATTAAAAGTTATGTTTTCGAATGAAATCTGAAGGAAACTTGATATACATTAAATATTTATATTTCGACGAACATTTTTGGCAATATTATTTTTAATCACTTTATTTTGTTTATCTATCTCGTTATAACATTAGAGAATGTGTATAAAAAAATGCATTCATTTAATTTTTTATAGCATAATTTTGAGAAGGAATATTTGCTAATACTATTTTATAAGGAGTTGTTTTGTTTTAGTTTTAAATGCTTAATTTTATTTGTAATCGTTATTTTAATAACGATTACAAATCAGTTAACAGTTTAAATTGACGATCTTACACTATTAGACGGAATTTTGATATAATCATTGATTATTATCATAGAGAATTCTATAATTATTTTTTTATAAATAAAATATTTTGACTTCTTACTGACATATAATATTTAACCATCAAAAAGCATTAAACTACGTTCCACAAGTTAAACTAAAGTTTAAACAGTGTTGCCCACAACATAGATTTCAACGGACACGCCACTTGTCCCTTGGCACTGTCAGTGCAAGAGTTAGAATTTTTAATTAAACTAATCAGTTAATTCGTCAAGGCGCGGTTGAATACCCAAATGCTCTATACAGGTAACTATTATACAACAGGTAGTTTTTATATGCTAGAAAGTTTGAAGTTCTTTACTCTTGGGAATATCGTGCTCGAGGACGGTAAAAGAGGTTGTATATATAATTAGGTCACATTTGCCAGGATTTTTTTATGTTTTTTTTTTATTCGTTATCTGCTTTTATTGCTTCTGATGTGTAGATTATAATGTATTTTTGTGAAATTGACATTTGGCCAACATCGTACAGGTGAATCTGATAATAGTTATGATTTAGATTTGGATTTCTATTTCATAATATTTTTTTATTTTCGTTCCTCTAATAGTGTGCTTTATCTTTTTACTTTTTACTTTCTACATGAACTCAGGACATCGCGCGTTACATAATAAGCTCAGGACATTGGTGACGGAATTCAACATTGTCTTTGTGAAGGAACATAATTAAGAGTGGTAGCTATCCAGTGTTCAGAGGACAGTTCTTATTATTTATGTTTTAAACAGTAAAGATACAGATCATAACTTTCTTTTTTATATTTTTATTTAATTTTCATATAAACAATCAATTGATAGACAATTTGAGTTTAATATTCGCCAACGTCCATACCACGTTGAACACACCGGTTCTCGTCCGATCACCGAAGTTAAGCAACGTCGGGCGCGGTCAGTACTTGGATGGGTGACCGCCTGGGAACACCGCGTGCCGTTGGCTTTTTGCTATTTTTTGTTATGTATTATTACATATTACTCAAACGTTTTATTTCTCTTTTGGATATTATTTTTTTATTTACATAATATAACATGCCAAGCCAAGTTCAATCCAAGAAGAAACTGGCAACGCAGCACAGTAGTATTTAATTCCAGTCCGATCGACTGCCGTAAGCCGAGGTTCGTGTCCTGCAGAGGACGTCCCTACCGCCGTCGACATCCTCTCCAGCAGCCACGTAGTGTTTGTAATTCTTTGAGGACAGTGTACCCTCTTTTCTACCGACCCGGTGTTGATATAAAAGCTAGAAAGGCTACCGTTTGATACTTTTTACTATTTTCCAAACCTTTTGATATTTTTTACTTCTTTGTAATATCAAAATTTGTGTAACCTAAATTGAACGGATTACATTAATTTTGTTTCATCTATTATGATACTCGTAGCTTGTTTTTATAATATGTCTGAAGGCAGTTGATCAAAAGTACTTCTTTATTATTATATATTCAAACAACTTAATGTGCCCTACATCTTACGAAGGTGAGGAAGGAGCTGATTCTTATTTTATTTTCTATAACATATCTTATAATCTCAGAAAATCAATTTTAATTTCGGGAAATAAAACTTATTTCTTTACGACGTCTAGTATCAAAATTATAAAAGGAGTAACCACACATCCAAGTACTGACCGCTATTGGTATATGACTATATGAGTTAGCTGCCAATATCTCGTCCATTTAAAATAATGAAGAAATTAAAAAAAGGGCTAAAAAGCCAACGGCACGCGGTGTTCCCAGGCGGTCACCCATCCAAGTACTGACCGCGCCCGACGTTGCTTAACTTCGGTGATCGGACGAGAACCGGTGTGTTCAACGTGGTATGGACGTTGGCGAAAGCTTATTACAAAAGCTTGTTTAATTGTTTCGTTATTATTACTGATAATTTTCACGCAAATGCATACATATGTTCAATTTAACAGCAATTGAAATCATTGAAAAAAAAATACTTCAATTTCGAGTTAGTGAGTACGCATTCTGTCTTAACTATATATTAGACTAATAGTCCTCAAATTTCAGCTTTGCTAAAATAACGTAAGACTGGGGGCCCTAGGACTTCTATTGGGCTATTGCTATTTCATAAAAAATAACAAATACAAAATTATATTTTATTTATAAAGGGCAGATAGAAGATTCATTTGCACTGATTAATCTGTTTAATTAATCATACATAACGAAACATTATGTAGAGTCACGGAATAAAAAAATGCAATTTAGAAAAGAGGAAAAGTTTACATCTGGTAAAATTAAAACAATTGTATAAACAATTTGCGTAAATAAAGGTAATTATAGTAAATTGTAATGCCTCATCATGTAACGGTTCCATGGTGTAATGGTGAGCACTCTGGACTCTGAATCCAGCGATCCGAGTTCAAATCTCGGTGGAACCTGATATCTTTTGGTGGTTAATGTATTTTTTGTGAAGCTTCACGTAAATATCTTAAAATCATTAATAAATATATTTATTTAATTATGAAAGGTTATTTTCAAAGGCTTAGAAGATAGTGATAATAAGCCGCATTTTTATTATAAGACTTATTTTTTTATTATATTTTGTTCATAAAATATATTACGTATAATATATACAAATAACAATGAAATAAATATTTTAAAAAATCTCTACTTCTAAATTGCAATTTTTGATTCCACAACTCTACATAATATTTCGTTATGAACGATTATTAAAAAAGTATTACAATTATTAAATAGTGTAATCAAATATAAAAATAATGTCATAGTTGCTGTGTATAAAAAATCTATACTTGTTATTTATTTTTAAAAATAGCCATATTTGACAGCAAAAAAGCCAACGGCACGCGGTGTTCCCAGGCGGTCACCCATCCAAGTACTGACCGCGCCCGACGTTGCTTAACTTCGGTGATCGGACGAGAACCGGTGTGTTCAACGTGGTATGGACGTTGGCGATGGCCTTCTCTAAGGTACTAAACACTACCTGATAAAGTTGCAACGGAACTTTAAATGGACAACAGGCAAACAAAATTCATATGTAGAGCTCACGTAGGAAAGCCAAACCACACACAACGCGTTCGACCATCAAGGTATAGGAAGAAAGGAAAAGCACTTTATCTTTTTTCTTTCTGTAAAAATGCGCTTTTTTGAAATAACCAAGAATACTCACGAGATAATACAAATAATTTTGTAATTTTCATAACTTTTTACCTTATTGAAACATCTTTGAATGATTTATAAAGTTTCTCTACATCCATGTCACACAGCATGCTCATATGCACACTAAGGTGGTCGGATGAGAGTACTTTGGATCAACTGCCATGAAATCTAGAAGAAAACATAAGTTATGAGGAATAAATGAAGAAAAAAAATATGTTCCAAAAATTTTTATTGTAAGTTGTTTTGTCTCTCCCTTTTACTCTCCATTGTAGAAAAAATATCTCTTACAAATAATAATTATATATAAATAAAATGCTTGTACAAACAATATTCCACACGATTCCATGGTGTAAAGGTTAGCGGTCAGGAAGGTTCTAACCACTAGACATATCACGAACCAAAGCATTAGTTATTAAATAATACTTTTAAAGTGTTTGGGATATTACTTACAATCTCTATATATAATAAGACAGTAAAAATATTTTGTCTTTACATTTAGTAATTTTGACTGAAATGGATAGAGGGACACTTAAAAATAATAATAGAAAGCAAAAAGATTTTTTGTGAATTTCTTGTCTGTCTGTCGACATATTTTTGTCCGTATTTTTCTCTGAAAGTCATGAACCGATTTACTTGAAAATTTCACCAATTGCTTTGTTTTAGCTCAACTTAAATACTAAAGTTTAGTTCATCAAAATCGGTTCATTAAAAAAAAAGTTATTGTCATTTGAAAGAAGTCGTAATTAATTCAACACGGAGATAAAGAACGATCTTGAAAGAAATATCAAGTAAATACAAAGATTTTTTGGTTGGTTCGTTCATATAATATATGTAACTAATTTGAAAACTGTACAGGAGTTAATATGCAATTATTACAGTAATTTTACAAAGAATATTATGAATCCTTCAAATCAATAATTTAACATTTAAGGCTGTTTCTGAATGAGTAAATTAAATTATTCACTGACATCAGCACATTTAACAGAGTATATTATATAGGTAAAAAGAACATAAAGTTACAAAAATATATACGTGTAATAAATAATTAGCTTTATGTATATTTTATAAATATTAAATATCAACAATGGTCGTGTTTTTTTTTTTTAAAACAATCAAAAATTCTTTGACGATAATGTTGTAAAAAAATCATATTAGAAGTCATTATAGTTTTCAATCAATTCTGCTTATTAAATCAATAATCATGTATTTTAAGCGGGCGAAGCCGTGGGCGATCCGCTAGTATAATATATATTACATGGTGTAATCGTTAGCACACTGGGCTCTGAATCCAAGTTCAAATCTCAGTGAAGCTGCACTTCGATCCCCACTTTCCGCCGAGTTCTGAAGGCATTGCGTGTTGAGTGGCGGAACTCAACGCCGCGCTTTGCCCCGACATCCGAGCGAAGAAATGAAGATATAAATGTAAATAAATATTTCCTCTTCTCGAGTGGGGATCAAACCCACAACCTGTCGATTATTCAGTCACTCTGTGCGCCCTTTCGCCACGATTGGCTTCGAATTATTATATTCTTAAAAATATTAAAAAAATTGTGGCTCCAGCTAAAATTTATGTTTTGCGGATAATTCTCTTTGGTTTGAAACTCGTGAATACATTAATCATATATTAAGATTTTTTGTAAAATATTATACAAAAAATAAATATCTTACCGAATTACCTACTTATCAAAGACAACGTTAAAAACCGGTCGTTATAATTTAAGTAATTATTCTAATAATAATTACGAATGGTGAGCACTCTGAACTTTAAATCCACTGATTCAAGTTCAAATTTTGATGGAACCTTATATTTCTTTATTTATTTATATAAAGCTTCTGTTATTGCGCAGTGGCACAAGTGTGTGATTGTACTCGCGATTGATTTTGGGTTCGATTAAAATAAATATTTGTTACAATTAAAATATTCATTTCTTCACTCTGGTGTCGAGGCTAAGTGTGGCGTTGAGCTCTGGCACTCAACACGCAATGCTTTCAAAATTCGAATAGGCGGATAATGATGAATGGAGTGTATCAACACTAGGTTCACTCTGCCAACCCTGTTGTGTGCGGGATGCAGCGTGAAGTTGATTTTAATTAATGTAAATACATCTATTTATTATACTGCTACCTACCTAGAAAATCTTTGGAAGTTCATACCCCAATTAATTATTTTCGTGATACACCAAAAATATCAAGTAACATTTATTTTGTTTTCAGTATTATTTATAATTTATAACAGAATTAAAAAATGAGGACAGATTTATTATTACATCTCTCATAGCCTCAATAACTCTCTATAAGGCGTCTGACTAGAAATCAGATTCCCTCTGGGAGCGTAGGTTCGAATCCTACTGACTGCGAATTTTTTTATTAATCATAATTTCAGCAAATACGCATGTTTTCATTAATGTGGTATTGATAGAGAGTTATTCAGGCTATGAGAGATGTAATAATAAATCTGTCCTCATTTTAAACTCTGTTATAAATAATAAATAATACTGAAAACAAAATAAATGTCACTTGACATTTTTGGTGTATCACTAAAATAATTAACTGGGGTATGAACTTCCTAAGATTTTCTACGGCCTGGTGGCAGTATAATAAATAGATGTATTTACATTAATTGAAATCAACTTCACGCTGCATCCCGCACACAACAGGGTTGGCAGTGTGAACCTAGTGTTGATACACTCCATTCATCATTATCCGCCTATTCGAATTTTGGAGGCATTGCGTGTTGAGTGCCGGAACTCAACGCCACGCTTAGCCTCGACACCAGAGCAAGAAATGAATATTTTAATTTAAACTTCTGTTCATTTAAGTTTCCGTTGCGACTTTATCAGGTAGTGTTTAGTACCCTAGGAAAAGCCATCGCCAACGTCCATACCACGTTGAACACACCGGTTCTCGTCCGATCACCGAAGTTAAGCAACGTCGGGCGCGGTCAGTACTTGGATGGGTGACCGCTTGGGAACACCGCGTGCCGTTGGCTTTTTGCTGTCAAATATTGATATTTATAAAAAAGTAACAATTTTTTTTTTATATAGAGCAACTGGAAGGTTCTGTTGAACTCATGACCGAATCAAAAATTGCAAAAATGGAGGAAAAATTAAATTATTATTTATTGTTAATTGTGTTATGAACAAAATAGTATTATAATAAAACTACGGGTTATTGACATTTGTCAACTTTTGGACACATGTATTT
>JAATLQ010029274.1:20848-56831 GCA_013421005.1 Heliconius erato x Heliconius himera | reverse complement strand
AAACAACAAAATCATTAGATAAATACAATATGAAAATTAATTGAATTTTATCCTTTAAACTATTTTACAATTTTAAATAGTTCGAAACAATAATAAATACTGTACGTCTACTGAAAAACCGCGAAACCAAAACCACTGAAAAGCATGTTTATAAGCAGGAATATGCAGGCGAGAGAAAATTGTTGTGGTAAAGCAAAAGTAGAACGACGTCTAAAACAAAACAAGGTAGCGAGCAACTTTCAAATGGCTTATCTTGCTTTTCCTGAGCTGCATTTTTCAAATGTAAAATATTCTTAAATGTATGAAATATTTATATACTTTAAAGCATAGGTACATATGTATCAATTTCTCTTCGATTCTTATTTCATAACAAGGCATTAAGAGATCGTTTTCAGTAGACGGAACTTTACAAGAAGTATTGTTTTAAACATAGATAAGAAAGAGCATGAAAAGAAAACTATCGTAACGTTACGTTTCAGAAACAAAAAAATATACGTAACATTAGCTACGAAAGGTTATATAAGCTATATTAACTAAACTAAATCAGTGAAGACGTGAACGGTGCGGCGTTCACTTGATAGTGACTTTACTGCTGTAGAAGAATAATCTTATGCTTAAAATATTATAATTTTAAGCTCGTGCTGTTATTCTAGTCACTGAATAGAAATATCATTGTAATAAATATTATAATTAACTTAGGTTAATATGTCTTTTTATATTTTTTTTTTTAGCTTCACGCTGTTTTCCGCATATAGCAGGGAAGGCAAAGGTTACATCGGAACCTAGTGTTAAGACACTCCCTACGCGTTAAGATCCGTCGAATACAGATGGCAGTGCGTGTTGTGTGACGAAACTCAACGCCAGCTTTGAATCGTTAGTGAAAATATTAAATATGAAATTTAATCAAGTGGAAATGGAACCCACAACCTGTCTAGCCTCCGCACGTAAATATTATATGAATTGTCTTATTTCTTGATCATTTTATTTCAACCAAACAACAAGCTCGTAACAAGCGTATCTGTACTTGTTTACTGCGTAACTTTATTCATTTCAAGTTAAAATTGTGTTTGTAGTCGACGATTGCACTGAATACTCCAAGTTTACTACTCAATCGCACTCGTGATAAATGTTTTATTTGTGAGCGTGAATGCGTTAGCCCAGAATACTAGTGGAGTGGTGCGATTTGTAAATGCTTTAAAAATAACTTTGAACACTTTGTCGAGCTCCGTTTATTTTTGTTTGTAGAATTCTTGAAATTATTTGTAGATATGTGCTCATTTGACTTGTGTCAGGTTTAAAATATATATATATAGATTTGTATGTTTTCTTATTTCTCATTTTTTTTAATTAATTTGGAAAATTGTAGACAGCTAATTTCTAAATTAATTATTAATATCATCATAAATATGGTTATGATTTAAATTATAATATTACATGCAAACCTTTATTTCTGCTACATAAAAATTACAAATGCATTTTTTGAGATTTTGAGATATCTATATGACTTCGAAATTACTTATTAAGTTATTGGATACCATATTTATTACATTAAAAACAAAACATTTTCTTTTTTCTCTTCTTTCAAGTCTTTTTTTAATTGTCTATTTTTTAATACATTCACACATCTAACGATTGAACGTAAGTTTACTTTGTCCTTTTGTCAATTTCATTTGATGTTTAGCTATCTGCAAATAAGTGGGTGTATTTCACTTACATTGTTCATTTCACTTCAAGTTCGCTTCATTTGTATCGATACTACATAAAAGCTACGATGATCGATTCCAGATGCTACACGATGATAAGCAATACATTTTATTCTAAAAATGTCTCTTTGAATACTGTGACTTTTAAGTAATTTAACATCTACAACATTTAAATACAGAAGTTAAAGAAAAAAAAAATAGTATATGAGTTTAATGTAGTTAATGAAAAATATATTGTTTTTTTGTTTCAGTATCTAAATAAATGATGAATACTTTATTATCTAGGTAGAAGTTACAATATTTTATAGAGGAACGTAGGCTTTATTAGATCAATTATTCAAGGCATGCACTTCCGATTGGTAGGTCACGTCAATTGTGAAGCCTATATTACAGTGTAATTATTATATAGTAAATTAGCGTAATTATTTTCTTTTGTTTCTTATTTTCACCAGGTGTTGGTTCACAGAAAAAAAGAAACGAAATCTTCTACACTATAACAAAACAGTAAAAAAAATTGTATACATTGATTATGTTTGTGGAAAAATATCGTTGGAGGATGTAAAAGAGTAATTATTTGAACATGTGCATATCACGCGGCACTTCCCAAATAACTACTAAGTAAGACTTATAACATTTTTGCAGCTTATGTTCGAAAAGATATAAATATACTCTAAAGATTGTACTTTAAAGCAGTAATTCATGTTATGTATTATATGTATATTTAGGTATCAGGTTAGAAATTTATTAAATAAAAAAAACAAAACAACAGATAATAAAGTATAAAACAGATAATAAGAAACATAATAATCACCTGCAAACGTTAATAACAAAAATCAATTAACGCAAGGTACTTATAGTTATCGTTACCGCTCGTACATCCTGACATATTCATAATATATGTCAGAAGTGATAAATAATAAGAGGGTAGTCGTATCGAACAAATATCAGATGTGGACGGTAGTTACAACTTATATTTATTTACGGCCTTTAAAAGATGAGAAGCATGGAGCAGTGTCTGGGACTTGCGACCACAGGTGTAGGCTTCAGGGTACCCTTTCCATTATAACAACACGCCTTCACTGCTCCAGCCCAGTGCAATTATAAATAGGTCTTAACCACATTTATAATTAAAATAACAATTAATTAATCAAATAATTAATTGTCCAAATAGTCGAGGTTAGCCAGTGGCATAGCACCGAACCACACCAGAGCCAAGACTGACTGTACAACGCCCGTTCGGCCTTTTATATCATCGTTCACAAATAAGTTGCCGTTTAGAATAATAAGAATTGATGACGCTATCGCGTCATAGTGGCGTGATCTGTAGGTGTCGTATAGAAATGTATAAGTAACTTACATAATATTCCTAACATTAAATAATATTCCTAACTCGGCCATCCTGACGGTGCGCCGTCCTCGGCAGCACTGGAGAGTTCCTCAGTAAGGAACTTTGATCGCTGCCTTGACTCGTACACACTTGATGTAGCACAGCAGAGACGCGCGGAGACGCATCGCGCATCGCGAGCAGAGGCGCCAAAACCCGCAGAGACGCGTCGCATATCGCGAGCAGAGACGCGTAAACAGATTATAACAGACCTAAAAGTAAAACTATAAGAAATAATAAAATGCCGCCTTAGGAAAACAACTATTAATACCAGGTAAATTAAAAAAAAAAAGAAATTGCTACCCTAGCTATAACTGTTCAGTATGATGGGCAATTTTAATTGATTTCTGATTTATGGCAAGGGTCATAAGTCTACACAAACAAAGTTGCTGCGGTTTTAAATAAAAACTGCTTCCTAGAAGGACTGCAATTATAAATACCACATTTATGACATTTAAAATAAAAATAACTGTAAATATATATTTTAAGTTTCATAAATAAGCTGAAAATGGAATAAAAAGTCTATTAATAAACATTATGAATTTTGCTAATATTTTATTTAAATCTCTAACAAATACCAACCACGTTATGTGAAATTGTACAGTAAAATTCATTAATTAGCTCTTTTTGTGTGCATTTTAAGTGTTTTAGTGCGTTAAGTAGGTTTGATGAGGTTTGTCGACTTGCGATCAGCGAAGCGTAGTTATGCGGGTGCTTTGAAGAGCTTTAAAATACTTATTATATGAAAACAAACTATATTTTTTTCATGAAAAGTAATTTCATTGTGTGAAATTTTTGACGTACATTACAAGTGCTATTTATTTAGTTAAAGTTTAATTGCATAAGAAACTTAATATAATAACACTAATATCCTTATCACATTATCCATCAGCACTATCATCATCATCTCAAGACAGATTTTTACATGAATATACAAATTTACGTATTAACTAACTTACCATAACGGTTTTTATAAATTCCAATATCATAACAGTTTGTTTTGTCTTACAATTTTAGGCTAATACAGAAATATGAACTCCTCCTTGTTTGTGCTTTAAAAATAAAGGCACTAACTTCATCACCGAAATATGAAACATCTTATGAAGCCCCTTCCTTCTCTTTCCTTTAAGTTGTTTACTACATAAGACTTCCCTTTGAGTGTTCTTACTTAATCTTACTTATATTAAACACTTTGATAATAACCCCAAAACATAAATATTTACTGATTTAATCCTATCTTTAACTTATATAAGTACTTAAAATATATTTTAATCAAAACTTTCTATTTATAGGGTTCCTTCTAAGGAAAAAAAAACCTTATAAGATCACTTTATGGTCCATCCGTCTGCCTGTATGTATATATATCTGTCAAGGGCGTTTATCTCAAGAACGCTTGGAGATATCGAGTTTAAATTCAAACCGTACACTGATTTCTACAGACTGTGGGCTAGGGCAGCGCAACGATGGTAGTGAGACGAAACCTTATATTCAACTCATTTAATATATATTTAATTTGGTTATTTATACTACAAAACAACAACGGAAAATAATTTCACAATTGCAATTCAAATCAATTTCAAAATTTCACTCCTCCGAGTGGAAATCGAAACCATAACTATGCTTACAGTCATGTCATTGTGTCTCTGCACCACGATAGCCCACTAATAAAATAATAATAGTCAATGGACTATTATTATTCACTATGTAATCCGTAAATCCGTTATTTTTGAAATCGATGCCAGCCAAGAAAAAAATAACATTAAGAGACAACTAACTACTTACTTCTAAGTACACCAAAGACTTGTCTTAACAGTGTACTCGTACATATCTAGAATTAACTGATTTAAATCTAAAATCTACGTCATATTTGTGTACGCTCTCCTAAAGTAGTGTTGTACTTAAAAAATTCAGATTAAGTACCGTAGTACTTAAGAGTTAAACGCAACCGCTGACACGCCCATAACTTAGGATATAACAACGGCTGCGACGCTCGAGATGTTATTATTGAAATGCATGGACGACTTAATTATATATCTTAATCTTCAGAATCGTAGAAAGGACCCTTAAACCATATACATAAAAGATAAAATGAAGTAAAGTTATATAAAACATACATAAGTTACGTATATTTTTAAAGAAAACAAAAGACTGCAAAACGACTGTAAATTCATAATTTCCTAATTATTTTCATAAGTAGACTGGAACCTCATGTTAGTTCTTCTCTGAAAAATAGCTAATTTTAAAAACAGAGGCGAAATAGAAGACTAAAAATGGCTATTATAATACAGTAATTTTTGCTTGTATTTTATTTCAATTTTTACCTTCCAAGTACCGACCACATTACGTTTTACTGTGAAATTAATTAATTGGCTCTTTTTGCGCGCATTTCCAGTGTTTTTAACGCGTAGGCAGGTTTAATGTGGTTTGTCAACTTACGATCAACAGAGCGTGGTCCTGTGGATTTTTTTATTTAATATATATTTTTTCATTCTCAATTCCTCTTTATTTATGCTTTGAAGATAAAGTCACTCACTTTATAACCGAAATAGATACTATTAAGTCCCTTCGCCCACTTTAAGTCGCATCCTACAAAATGCCTCCCTGAGTGTTCTTACTTAATCTTACTTATATTAGACGTTTAAAAATAGCCTCAGAATACAAATATTTACTGACTTAATACTTACATTAACGAATATATATAAATGTAAAAAAGATATTTTAATTTCTTTCTAGGGTTCCATACCTTTTAAGGAATAAAGGAACCCCTTTGGAGGAGATCACTTTGCTGTTCGTCCGTCTGTGCGTCTGTCGGTCAAGAGACCTTTTGGTCATTTATATTGCGAAAAAAGCGTATCTGGACACTATAGGGAATCAAAATTAATAGGGTATAATACAGCGTGAATCTGATTTGATTTATTTCTAAAAACCTTTGATAATTACTAAAATTTCATCATTAAAATTCACTTAACTTAGTATTGAGTTATAATAATAATATAGACAGGATAAATTCTAGTTTAAAAATCAGCTTCACGCTGTATCACGCACACAGCAGAGTAGGCAGTGGGAACTTAGTGTTAAGACACTCCGTTCCCCACTTTCCGCCGAATTCTGGAGGCATTGCGTGTTGAGTGGCAGAACTCAACGCCGCGCTTAGCCTCGACACCAGAGCGAAGAAATGGAAATATAAATTTAAGTAAATATTTAAACGTCTTGAGTGGGGATCGAACTCACAACCAGTCGGTTTTACAGTCACACTTCGTGCCGCTGTTTACTAATATTATGCATCCTTTAACGCAAACTAGAGGAGGTTTAGTTTGAAACTGTATATCTTTGGCATCGTCACAAGGACCCATTAGGCAAAACCCTACTATTTGCAGTAAGGAAACCGAAATAGCAAGTTACATAATGATATAACAGCTCTACATATTTGGTTATGAAGTGCCTTGAACTAACAATATCAACTTGATATTCTTATACATGAGCACTGTTTTGAATATTGTCATCTTTCTATTATCTATATATACTAATAATAAAATCGTAACGGATCGGTGTCTGTACTTGGAAGGTATATAAAAAAAATATTTTGGGGACCTTCAATAACGTAGTAGAACACAAAACAATGATTTTTAAAGTTTTTACCTGGTTGCCTTTGCCTTGCTGCTTGTCTGTTTGTCTGTTTGTCTGTTCGCCTGTTCGTCTGTTCGCCTGTTCGCCTGTTCGTCTGTTCGCCTGTTCGCCAGTTCGTCTGTTCGTCTGTTTGTCTGCGTTTGTTATCGCCAATCTCAGAATCGGCTTGATCGATTTAAATGCAGTTTTCATTATTAGATTTCTTGAGACCAGTCGTGGCGCAGTGGTACGAGGTGTGACTGTAAAACCGACTGGTTGTGGGTTCGATCCCCACTCGAGGAGATGAAATTTACTTAAATTTATATTTCCATTTCTTCGCTCTGGTGTCGAGGTTAAGCGCGGCGTTGAGTTCTGCCACTCAACACGCAATACCTCCAGAATTCGGCAGAAAGTGGGGAACGGAGTGTCTTAACACTAGGTTCCCTCTGCCTACCCTGAAGCTGATTATTAGATTTTGGCAAGCTTCCGTTAATATATAGGGTTTATTTTATTACAATTGGTTCATAAATAAAAAAAATATATCAAATTAAAATACAGTTATCAAATTATATTACAGGATACAGCGTGAAGCTGATTAATGATTAATTGATTAAACAATAAAATGAAATAGTAAGAATTATACATATATGTGACGCTGCTATCAATACAAGTGGTGCCTAGACAAGCCATGCGCTGTGTTTGATGTCTTACGTCACACCTACATTATATATGAAAACTCACAGAAATGCAAATCTCAGCTTCGACCTCGGAAAGTCTACGAGGTCTAATGCTTGAGTATTAACGTCAGTTTTGAAAATATGATTTTTTGTAACAGTTGTAAATCTATCCATTCTAAGTTTACTGTAAATTAATCACAGAACTTAAATAATGCAAAATTAACAATTAGCAATCTAAATATTATCAAAAACTAAATATGATCAAATATAATTGAAAACAAAGAACTCATACCTTAAACAAATAGAAAAATGTTTTGTTGCAATATAAGTGAACATTTTTGCAGTCAACGCCTAATTTAGAAGCAAATAAAATTATGTAAACGAGGTATACGATCATAAGTTTCTCGTAACAGTTCTTAGGGGAATACTAGCAATTTTCAGTGAAAACTGCATAGCGATTACGATCTTGTACAAAAGTAGTTTAGTAAGTCACTACTGCGACTGCTTGGAGAATAATGTTCCTTTTATTAAACAACTTTTTACACTTTCAAACTTTAATGTGAAGTTCTTAATAACAATTATTTCTTTCATTAAAGTTCTTGATTCTCAGTTCATATAAGGACTAGTGCTTGAACTATACGAATATTTATTTATTATTCATTTAGGGAAAGTTTATTATATTAGTATGGCTATATCTATACTGTTTTATACTTAAGAAAACGTAATTTCTAAATATCTTTTGGGTTTTTATTTAATCTTGCTCCCAAAAGTTGTCGCATTTAATTGAACAATGTTTAATTACATCATATTTATCTAGGTAGGCGGCAGGAACGGTAGATATTATACGCGCAACTCCCGATACCGTGGAAACACCGGAATAAAAGTAGCCTATGTTAATCCATCCCTTTTATCTTTTAGTAAAAGTTGGAAAAAACTTCAATAGATACTCCAATAATATATAATAATATAATATATGGTTTACAATATTTATATAGATATATAGTTTAATTTAGAAGAGAAATCTATATTTTAATTTGGAATGTTAGTATATGTAGTTTTTTTCGAAATTTTGCCAGTATTTATAGATAATAGACGCTTTTAAATCAGTCTCACCACGATGAAAATATATATGTGAATATAAACATGGTTGGAAGCACTTGTGTAATTTGTTTTTTGAAGCCTTTTCATATTTCAACGAAACTAATAAAAAATAAATTAGTTAAATTATGCTAAATAGTACTGGGAAGAAGAAATACACAAAACTGGAATGGAATCGAAACGGAAACTGAAATTAATAAAAGCGTTTTTAAGATAAGCTGATTATGCTTATCGAAGATTAGCTCCTATTTTCCTTTTAATATTTTTTACAAAGGTTGCCAACGTAAATAAAGAGCAAGTCAATGTTTTTTTTTAAACTTAACATTCCCGAGTTTTATTTTTGCATTTATTTTAAATTTCACTGCACATGAACCCGAGGGGTGTATGTTCATATTTATAATTCAGATTTTTTACACATTTTAAAAACAAAATTAATTAAAAAATACATATACATTTTTGTTTAAAAAATACTTATTCGCATTTGCTTCAGTAAAATTGTTAAATTTTAAAATATCAGGTTTTAGGCTTAAAAAATATATTATTCAAATTTTACTAACATTTTTATGTTGTATATATTATGTACAGTGATGAATGATGTGAGTGAAAACAGAATGAAGGGAAAATATTATTTTTTTATATTTCTTATTTGAATATTTGAGTATCTTTATATATATACTAGCGGCCCATTCGCGGCTTCGCTCGCATACCACTTATAATTGCTTTATTATCCTGCAGTTTCCATAAGATAGTTATTATAAATTAAATAATTAATATAATTTATACATTCAATATTTTTGAGAAACTGCAAGCACTAACATGGCTGCTTGCGAGGACGTAATCGGCGGCAAGGGCGCCCCCCGCTGGACTCATGCCTATACTTGTGGCCGTAAACGGAGTGTTGAATTATTTAAAATTTATATTTTTTCAAAAAGTATACGTTCAAATTACATGCTATAAGAAGACAATGCATTTCTTCATTTAAATTCCTTGATGATAGAATAATCTTCGCTCGTAAGTTTCAATATCTTTATCAAATAAAAAAAGTGGAAATATCACCTTGCAATTTTCAATATTTTTTTTATCACAAAATATCTTATTGTGACTTATTTGTAAGAGATAGATGTACCGTATCACGGTCCTTTTTTTTAAATTAATAAAATAGAACATTTCTCCAATACAATGTACTGACATATATTTTACTATATTTGCAGCGCACGCGCTTAAAGCAATTCGATAACGTTCATTATTATAGTTATTTCGTTATTTAAGGCTAACTAATATGTATACCATAATCGTAGAAGAAAAACGTAGCTTTCAAAGAAAACCAAATATAAGTAAATCGGACCAGTAGATCCAGAGATCTTAGCGTTTAAGCAAACAAACAAACAAACTCTTCTACTTTGTTATATTAGTATAGATAAAAGCCGAAAATTATCTTTATTAAATTTCCTTAATGATGAAATAACTTTCGATCGTAAGTTTTCAATATAAATGTGTTTCAATATAAATGTATTTTCAATAGTATAGATATACATTAAATAAAAAGTAGGGGGCACTGTCGCGCAGGACCAAACTTTACACCACACCAAGAAAAGAAGAAGAGAACCAAAGTGTAGTTTAAATTAATTATAAACAACAAATAATTACATAAAAATTAACAATATTTCGTAAATGTATGAAAATTTCTGCCTATTCGCGTCGGTCATACTATGCTGCACGAAGGTTAGGTCATTGCGAATCAGTGACATCTCTTTAATTATTTATTAGAATGTTATACAGTAAACTATAATTTCAACCTAGACAAAATGCTAAAAGTGACTATTATATTTATGTTCCTAAGGATGAATATTAAGCAAGCAAGTTCATTTTGGGTGACGTTTTCTTAATACCACAAACTTTGCAAACCATTCGGTCGGTTGTTATTAACATGGCAGAATAAATAGCATGTCAAATTAGAAAGTATTTTAATATATTTAGAATATGTCTGGAATGTAATGTTATATAGCCCATAGCACTTCTGAAGAAGCCAGCTTTCATACAAAACAAAAACAAAGTAAATCCGACCAGTAGATCCAGAGATCTTAGCGTTTAAGCAAATAAACAAACAAACAAACAAACTCTTCCGCTTTATTATATTATTATAGATTACTATATACAAGTATGCTACTAAACAACAATTGTATTTTTATGTTTAATGAAAGGAAAAACTCATAGAAATAAATATTGTAGACGACTGTATCTACCGCATTTAACAACGTAATAGAAAGGACGAATCGGACCCACATTGTATGAAATTAGAAATGACATGACTTTGGAAGTCAAATACTTTGAGTCCATATTGATACAACTTACGATATGATTGATATAAATATCACAATAAATTTCTGTCTTCGGTGTAATTAAAAGGAATTGCTTTTCCATCAAAATCATTAATGTGAAATGAAAACCAAACTGATGGAATCGGAGATCCATACGGGAACCACATTATATGTTCTACCTATAAAAATGTAACCATGACTATAGAAATGTATGTATGTAGAAATACAGTAACTAATACCATATTATAGACTGTAAGTAATAAAAAAGACTTCCATAGGGTAACATGACAAACAAATATTTTACGGTGTTACCAGTAGGAAAATGTTGTGATAATGAAAGAATTGCTATTATAGAATAATGCCGATAAAATAAAAAACATGAAAACGTACTTTACTAATATATTTTTTAGAATTGTGTAGTAGTGTGCTTATCCCAGATATTGATATATTCTTACGTATTGTCGTCAGGTCCGATTCCAATTACTGACACTGATATATTTAAGAGTTATCGACATAATTACATAAGAACATTGATGGCATTCAATTATTTGGTAAATAAAACAAATGTGTTACCAACGTAGCTTTTATTAATTAATCAACTTTTAGTATAAAATTTTAATTATTTTATATATAAATTATTTAAATTTATTTATGTACCGCCATTTAATACGCAATGCCTCTAGCTTTCGGCGGAGAGTGGGGAATAACTTCTGTGTCCTACCTACCCTGCTGTGTGTGGGATACAGTGTGAAGCTGATTTAATTTCAATTTTAATTTTATATTTCATTTGACAGTAACTAGGTATGATTATTATTTTTAATCTTAAAAGTTATGAATTATTTCGTATCATCTCAATCTTCCAAATCTTATAAAATTCGTTCAGTTTCTTATCGTTCAATTATTTTCCTGTATAAAGTACTTTAATATTTTTATTTGTTACTTCAATGTTTTTTATGAAACTTAAGTTCTCACTTCATTGCCTTTTACATTAGTATTCTTCTTTGCAGTTTTCTGTTTATAATTTTTCATATGTTTTTTTTTTGCATTTCTTTCGTTCTTTCTTCTTTTCTTTCTCTTCTTACCTTTTTTTAACTCCTTCAGCCTTTTCCTCTCTTATTTTTTTTCACCTTCCTGTGCTTTCCACTCGTTAATACAAATGGAGCTCTTTTAATCGTGCCTTTCCTTTGTGGCGTCTTTGGCAGCATAAGTAGATCCCGTAATTTGACTGGCGTGCAATCTGACAGCGTTAAATAGGTTTTAAGCTGTCAGATTGCACTCTTTCCAAGATACTTCTCGAAATCAACTGCATTAACATCCCATGGATATAAACCAGTGGCTCTGAAGCCATTTATTATGGTTACAGGTTTTACTCATTTTTCTATTGTAGGTGTTGTTGTATTGTATTGTACCTACTTTATAGGAGAGGCACAAAGTTGATCTTCGTCAGAGCTTCTGAAGAATTATTTCGGCGCCATTCCAGCACAGATTTTTGCCAGCCAAATTTTAACGGCATTTAATGCTGACACATCTGCAGGCTGCAATAATCTAGTGCAGCTTAGAAACAGCACAATGAGCACTATCTTCAACTTTGAGCATAAGTCACTGACCGCATATATATATTGCGTCTTCTGTCCGTCCACAAAGAGGATTATGGGAAATTATGTTCCTGATTTAGCCAAAAGGGGGTAAAGGACGTTTTCAATGTAATCATGAATGAATTAGTTATTATATAAAATGTAAGAGATTTCAAAAGATTTCTTCGCGCTTACCTTTCATCTCCAGTCTCTAGATTAGGGTGTGTTTTTTCATGGTATATTGTTTATTAAAAACCAAGCCCTTAATTTATGATAACCAAAATATAAATGCACACACAACCTATGTGACTATTTTTGATTAACAAAAATGTCAATTATAAATAATTTCGTTGTCATCAGAACTGAAGTCGTAATCCAAATTTCAAAAACCAAAAAAACTAGGAAGTGAGTCAAATCGAGGTTGCAAAATTTCACAAATATTAACACACTAAATAACATGGAAAGTTAAATAAAACATTGTAATATAATTTAAAGTTTAAAAAAAAACCGTTTTGTGACGTAACAAGTAAGTACGTTATGACAGACATTGCAGTTTTCTTTTCATCAGCAGCACTAGATAGAAAATAAATAATAAAATAAACTTCTATATTCTGTTAGAACAATAACACAATAGAGGTAAACTCCTTCCTCGCTATTGTTATAGTGTTCTTTATTGACTAACTTGAAGTAACATACAAACTTTCATTTTGATCCAAGTACGTAACATTTTAATATGAATAATTTATATTTATACTGATAAATGTAATTCATTTAATGTATTACATGAATAATATTATATGAGTCAAATTAAGTATGATAACAATAAAAATAGATAGAATTCATGGGTTTTGGACCAGTGGGTATGTGTGGTCCAGAACCGTTTTTCGGCGATTGCGAGGTGTGTTTCGCCTAAAAAAAAAGTTTTCGGCCACGCTGAAACGATTCCCGCTATCCATTTCGCTGTATCACTTCACGATAGCGAGATAGCATTTGATTCTAAACAACTCCACTACCCTTCATTAATTCTTATTTACTATCTAATCACTTACCAACTCAGAAGCGACCATATCTCGAATTTTTTTCTCATTACACTCGTATTCATAAAGACATAATAAAACGGCATGAGTCAGCTCATGCCGTTTTTAAATAATATGTATATAGATATATGCTTATAAATATCTTTATTTCAGTACCTTACTTACTCATACACCATTCTATAACTAGGTAATTTACTAACCTACGTATACTCATTGATTTGCATTTTTGTCTATTTCTCAATATTTGCATACTTTCATAATTATCCTGATCCTGATTGATTTTTTCTGAATTTTATAACTAACTACTATACTTTCTGTACATTGTTTGCATATCAACGTCATTTACATTGGGAATTTTATCGTTACCTTATGTTTACAGATAGTAAACTTTCTGCACATTCAACTCGTCGTTCATTGCTTTAGTACAGTTAGAGTAATAATAAATTTTAGTGTTGGTCTCTTAAATCCCGAAATTCCAAGTGGCCAATCGTGGCATTCGAGGCCAGTCATGGCGCAGCGGCGCGAAGTGTGACTGTATTACCGACTAGTTATGGGTTCGATCCCCACTCGAGGAGATGAAATATTTGCTTAAATTTATATTTCCATTTCTTCGCTCTGGTGTCGAGGTTAAGGGTTTTTTTGCGGGGAATTTATAATATTATTTATATAAAAATTGGTATACTTATACAATTGAGAATTGTCTAAGTTGTGTTTCATAAATCCTTACCCGATTTTTTTTGCAAAAGTTAAGTTTTCATAGAGTATTTAAACTTTTGTCCTATGGGAATGCGAAAATTAAAGTTGGCTGAGAATATTGTTTCATGTATAGAAAATATTTTATAGCAAAAGTTTGAGAATCCTCAGAACTATTTTATTTTATCATTTCTACTAGACAATATATTATTATAGAGAGAGAAAAGTGTAAAATAATATTATATTTTTTACCATTATCACGCTGTATCCCGCATGTAGCAGGGTAGGCAGAGGGCTAGCTTAGTATTCAGACACTCCGCTCACCAATTTTCGCCGAATCCTGGAGGCATCGCATGTTGAGTAGCGTAACTTAACTTCGCTCTTTGTTTCGATAAATTTAAGTAAATATTTTATCTCCTTGAGTGGGGATGGAACCCACAACCAGTCGGTTTTACAGTTACACTTCGTGCCGCTGCGCCACGACTGGCCTTAGATTATTTAATTAATATTAAATTTTGTACCTAAAAAATTAACAATCCTAGAATAATTAGTCAGCCACTGTTCATTTGACAGTAAGCCGTTATTAGGTTGTTATAAAATAATCTATTTTGTTTGAGCTTTAATCGTGTCAAATAAATTATATATTGAAAAACAAAACTTAACCGTATTTAATACGTGACTTATTTTATCATCACTTCATAAGTAACAAAGTCGCTTTTCACTGTCTGTCCCTATGTAAGATCTAAGCAAGATCTTTAAAACTAAGCAAACGATTTTTGATGAAAGAAACGTTTAATTGTTAAGTTGAGTTAAAGCAAAGTAATTGGTGAAACTTTCAAGTAAATCGGTTCAGTATTTTCAGAGAATAATGTGACCATACGTACAGACAGACAGACAGACAAGAAATTAAAAAACAATATTTTTGTTTTCTATTATTCTTTTAAGTGTCCCTCTATCCATTTCAGTCAAAATTACTAAATGTACAGACAAAATATTTTTACTGTTTTATTATATATAGAGATAACTACTAATACTACGAAACGATAAATTCAACAGAGTCCATTTCTAAAGATAGGAGGAAACAAGCATTTTTTCATTGGAGTACAAAGCTAAAGCGTTTTGTGTTGTCATTTTATTTAAAACAAAGAATTGAGCTAATAATTATTGGATTTCTTTTCGCAGAAATCGTCAAAAATAACAAAAGTAAGTTTATATTTATGAACAAAACTGTAAAAAATATGTTTAGAATATGAAGGCCGCGTATAATGAGTAACGTGACATGACATAAGCGAAGAATCTAAAACTGGGATGTAAACTATGGAGGTACACCATATTTTGCATACATTTACCGGCAAACTAAACATAAAGATAAGAATTATATAGCGGCATACAATGTTAGCGCCTCGAGAACGACTCCCTGGTGTATTATTAGATTTATTTGAACAATTTAGATATAATTTTACTTTCATGTTACAAATACATTCAGTCAGTTTTACATTTTAGTCGTCTTAGCTATTTCAAATTTATTTTTAGATATCTCTATATCTAAAAATCTATATTATCACCTTTTACGATATTAAAAATGTCACAATGTACGGAAATCGCAACCATATTATACCATTAACCCACTCCATTTTCATTGCTTATATAAATATAAGAAACAAGAAAGAAATACATTCTTAAGAAATTTGAACACGTAACAAAATCACAAGTAGTAACTAAACTTTTTAAAAGTATTGTAATTTAAATAACAGAACTCTCCTTCATACGAAGAGAGTATTTAAAAAAAATCCAAAACGTCAAATATTTCTTAAATGAGTCACAACCGTGTATAATGTTGGAAAAGCAGGTTGATGCATATCACAGTAGAGAGAGCACATCGTATATGGCTTTTCATCCGAATTTAATATATTGCATTTTTTATGTCGGAATGCAGCGTCGCGTTTCACGATATATAGCAAGTAAATGAAGATAATTTAAATAAAGCATTCACATGACAGAATAGTTTACAGTCAGACATCGACCCGACTGCGCCATGATGGCGCTCGATCGATGGAATATAGTGCTAGAGTTAGGGGCCGTTCAAGTATTACGTAAGCAGTTTTTTTGCAATTATTGACCCCCCCTCCCCTATGTCATCAGAAATAAGCAATCCTCTTAAAAATATCTCATTGAAAACGTCAAAAATAAGCAAACCCAAGACCCCCCGCCCCCCTACAGTGCTTACGTAATACTTGAACGGCCCCTTACTAGAAAACTATGGAATTCTAGTCATGGTAACAATAACGTTTCCAAAATCATATCGTCAGTGACAAATATTTATTCAAGATCATTTCGTTACATAAAACCGAATGATAACATCTTCTAGTTTATGTCCCAGTGTCCCATGTCTGCGGTTTGGTCAGGAAATGCCGCACTTAGGGAACAGATTACTTAAAATATTCCGCTTTTACTGTACCATCCATTTATCGTTTAAAGTGACTTTCAGCTAAATAAAGTCATCTGAATGCAAATTAAATATCCTTTGTAAGTTAAATTGAATTTAATAAAATTAAGTGCCTGGTCAATATTTGTTGTTCACCAAAATGAAACTTACCGATTGTTGAATTGGACATTTCTGTTTTTATGCGTTTACGGTATTATGATTTGAGATTGTATAGCAGTAAGTGTATTAGAAATATCTTATTTCTCTACAAAATTGTTCAAAATTTATAGGCCAACAGTGTTTGCCCAAAAAGTTACGTTCTTAAAATAGAGGTTGTTACTTTATTAACGACGCCTGAAGCGATGAGCGCAATCACGCGGTTACAGCTTATACAACTTTTGTGTTCACAGCCCCAACATTAAAACACTAACTGTACACATTTTGTTCGCGAAATAATTTCCTTTGCCTTTTTTATACTAGTTTTGTCTATTGAACGTCATATATTCAACGTTTCTTTACAAGTATCAATGGCTTACTTTTAAAGGCTGTAAGCCAGTTTAAAATGTTGAGAAATGAACCTTTTTTTTACGTTTAATGTACATTTTTGTCGTTTTTTATTGTTAGAATTTCAAAGACTTACATATTATGTATTTTTAAGAATAATATTTTTATTGATTATAGTTATATATGTTCATTATAAAAATAATCAAAATACTTACATATCCACGGTGCCTAGGTAAAATATCGAAAGTAAAAAAATATTTGTTTTTTATTACAGTTTTAACCAATAAAGATAATTTTAATATAACATTTCTTTAAATAGAAGAAATATTTAATATTAAAAGCTTACGCTATGTCGACGAGTAAGCAATAAGGACGTAACTACCACTATCGTGAGTGTTCGTCTCAGAGGAACACGCCCGGGGTTGCTTTTGTGTAATAATTGTCTCACAGATATTTGAATGATAATTTTTAAAACTTCATAATTAAGATACTTTATGATAAGACATTCCACCTATAAATATCTATATTATATATAGGGTAAACAAAATAAATTTTATAAAATTTAAAATTTTCTTAAAAATATTTCATTGAACACGTGTTTCATGGTATTAGAATTTGTCCTCTAAATTGAAAATAATTTCATAAATATATTTAATAAATTTTTGTACACTTCAAGCAGGCGAAACCGCCTGTGTCCGCTAGTTCGTAATATTAACGAAAGTGCCAGTTTCGATTATGAATGTAGTCTTTCCATAACATTCTTTATCGAAACTTACGATTTTGATATTGTACGTGGTATCAACTAAAATCTTTATTCGATTATTTTGGATAAATTTAATATATATATTTTCTTAATTCATACAAGTGCTAATATAAAAAAAAATCTATTAAACTTATTTTTATTATGTTTTATTGAATATTTTTTAGGATTCTGTATTTAAAGGATAAAACAGCAACGTAGTCTTACACTCCATTCCCATTAAGACACTTCCGGTCCCTACTTTGATCTTTAAGGGAATTCAAAGGATGATGTAAATCTAAAACTTAGAGTAAAGGTAAATAAAGATAAGATGTTCCGTGAAGACAAAGCGAAGTTTCGATGGTTAATGGCGTCACACAATAACGCAGGGATAATCTGTTGGGCTAATAAAGCGACCCTCCTATGTAAATAAGTTTCTACCATATTATCATCACCTACTTTAAATATAGATAAATTAATATTAGAAATGATATGTGTTAATGTCATATATATTTTGTATGCAAATTATATTATTAAAATATTCATATGCATATTTGGTAGGTATAGGTTTGTGATTCGACGTTTATTTATTCTCGTGAAAGGCAAATGTTAGATATAAAAAGTTTTTTTTTTAGTTTTACTATGCTGGCTAGGCTAGGCTTTTTAGCACCTCTTGTTTTTAATACTAGGGTATGCAGAAGGAACTTAATGCTAAGAGAATCTGTTATCCGTTTTCCACCCGAATCGGAGAAATTGCGTGTCGAGTGGCAGAATTTAATGTCGCGCCAACATTACTGTCTTTTTATTTTGTATGAAAGCTGCATTCTTCAGGAGTGCTATAGGCTATATAACATTACGGTGTCTTAGTTAGCCTTAAATAATTATATAACAATAATAATGAACATCAACGAATTGCTTTAAGTGCGCGCTGCAAAATAGTGAATTGTATGTCAGTACGTTGTATGACAAAAATAATATTTTTTTTTAGTTCTAAAAAATAATTAGTGGTGGATGGTACAGAGTGTTTTTGTCAGCACCATTTTAAATGAAACCACAGTTTTAACTACTCTATAAAAGCTTAATAACAATTATTTGTTTTTTCTCAAAAATGAAAAAGTGTTTTTTTTCAAACAAAATAAATAATAAAATTATCGTTGTAAAATAAAACGCCATTTGTCAAGAACGACGCACGCAGTCATAAAACTATCAGATGGAAACCGCCGCATACACCTCATTCCGAAATCGAGTCGTAGGTATTGGCGGCAAAGTTCAAAGTTAAAACTTTAAGTAGTATTTTTGTAGTAGTATGTGTTTACGTTATTGGTATCTATGCGTTACACGAAATACAGGTATGGATAAACATCGTAAAATGAAAAAAAGATCCTACATCTAAACTGTTGAGGTAGCTTGATTAATTTCTTTAGGTATGGGTTTAAAATATTTTACCTTATATGCTGTTAAAAAGAGCGCTGATGCTACCAACCTGTACATGTGAAATAAAAACTGATGAAATATCTCCTTAGAATTTTCAATTATTTTTTGTCACAAAATGCTTTTTTTCACTTATTTATAAAATATACATACATATAAGTCGTCGCGAACTTTTTTTAGAACTAATAAAGTTGAATATTTTTCTCATACAATGTACTGACATATAATTTACTATTTTTGCAGCGCACACACTTAAAGCAATTCGTTGGTGTTCATTATTATTAGTTATTTCGTTATTTAAGGCTAACTTTTTCTTACACCGTAATGTTATATAAATTATAGCACTCCTGAAGACATACAAAACAAAAAGAAACTAAATCGAACAAATAGTTCCAGAGATCTAAGGGTTTAATAACCAAACAAACAAACGAACGGACGAACAAACAAACTCTTTCGCTTTATTATATTAGTAAAGATAGTGTAGACTGTAGACTTCTTTTTGCTAGCTATAATTGGTCGATTTCAAAAGAACACGGTCTTCTGCCCATAATAGAGTAACTTAAAAGACAATGTGGTCTGTCATTTTGTTGTTACAGGCATATTAGAATTAAAATATAGGCAAATATAGGACTAGGACTAGTTTAGAACTCATTCGACATAGTGTTGGGGTTAAAGATATTTTATTTCCATTAAAGACATAGGCCACTTACATGGAAAACATTGGTTAACAAATTAAAAATAGTTGTCGATCGTACATTAGTCAAATACAGTAACATATTTTTTTATTGCTTACTCGTTTGATGCATTTGTTTTTTTTTTTAGAGTGGGTAGTGTTACCATATTTTACCATCAAAAGCATTCACGCACATCCTAACTGGGCAACGACGGCGATGAAACTTACTAAGTGATGCTAAAGAAATATTTATACACGATACGGAAATATATTTAAATAATTATATTTCCGTATCGTATTTACTAGGCGTGGCTACAGTCTATTTGACAGCTGGGATGGGATCCTATTTGCACTAAGGAAACCCAAACTGCTAGCGCCGTACTGACCCAACTGTTTTGCGTGCTTGGCTTGAAAATACGCTTGAGGCCTTTAGTATGCATACATAAAGATTGTGGCTGTAATATTTATATAATTCACATTTAATTATAATACAAATTAAGTAAAGGACAAATTTTGAAAGCTAATAATTTATAGGAATTTAAAACATTAAAAAAAATCAAAAACTTTTATTTGTAGTTCATTTCATATAAAATTTAAGGATCATTTATGAAAATTTTAAGAGAGGCCAGACACGGGCACAAGCGAGCAACTGTAAACGCTACAAGTCGTGGGTTCGATATCTGTACGAGAAAAAAAAATATAGAAAATTTTCATTTCTTCGCTCTGGTATCGAGGCAAAGCGCAACGTTGAGTTCCGTCATTCAATATGTAATACCTCCAGAATTCGGCAACATGCGGGATATAGCGTGAAGCTGAACATACAAAATGAGCGCTTACACCCAAATGTAAGTTGGTCAACTATAATAAGTTGTATTTCCCTATCATCCTAAAATTGATACGGAACCCTCGGTTGCTGAATTCAACTCGCACTTGACCGATTTTTTACTGTATAATATACCTCATATTGTAATTCAATTGACATCGACAACTGAAAGTATCGCTAAGATTGACGTTGGAGATAGGTTATTAATATTGGGCGTTAAACTAAATAAAAGATTGCCAACATGTTACTGTAATTTTTGGCACCTTATAGACCACGTCAAACCATGGTAATATGTTGAAACCGTTTCTTATTGCACCTCAACGATTTCTATTTATTTGTTTTTTAAAATTAAGAAAATTAATACTATCCATTACATTTTCAAATTCAAAGTGTAAACTGTTTCTTTGGCAATTCCTTCTGTAAATTTATTAAAAATTTTATTTAAATGGTATTTCCGTATACTCTTTACGTAGTCATATATTTCCGTATCCTACACGTATCGTGGTGCATTTGCATACGTTTTGTAAGCTTATGGTGACAATTATTTACATAATAAGAGGAAACTAACGGCAAAACACATTTACTTTTGAATTAAAGTCAATTTCGTTGAGATAAATATTATCTACTATTTTAATTTATAATAAAATTGTAACGGATCGGTGTCTGTGCATGGAAGATATGTAAGAAAAAATGTTATTGGAGCCTTATTAATGTAATAGAATCCAAAACAACGATTTTTAAAATTTTTGTTTGTTTGTTTGTGCGTTTGTTCACAAAAGACACCGTGATGTCAGAACTTGTGACAGTTGTGGGTTCAGTTCCCACTCTGGGAACTTCGCTTTGGTAATAAGGCAAAACGTGGCGTTGAGTTCTTTCACTCAACACGCGATGCCTGAGATGTGATGCGAAAACATTGTTTTAACACTAGATTCCCTCTGCGTACTCTACTATATGTGGGATATTAGATATAGTACAAAGCCAAAAAAATAAATGAAATTACTGTTTACCTATATATGTACATATAAATAAAATTGAAGAGTCTGTCTGTGATATCAACATAACTGTGTTTTTTCAAATGAACATAGTTATTTACACGATACTAACATACAAATAAGCCGCTAGTTGTAGGTGATAAAAACAATTATTAAAATAAAATGATTACTGTAGCCTTCAGAGATAAACATATACCACCGCCAACGTGTTTTATAGGTTTTTCAAAACGACAATTTTTGCAAAACATTGTTTATATATTATAAGGTCGAGTCAGCGCACGCCATTTAAGAAAATTTTCAGCGTCCTTTTTTTTTAAAAAAAAGTAGCCTATGTTCATCCCAAGGTCCTCAAGATATCTCTATTTGCAGTTTTATAACAATGAAATTAGCGGTATGGTCGTGATTGTGTCACAGACAGTCAGTTAAGAGTTACTTTCGAATTTGTAATATAAGTATAGAAGCATACATAGCATTAATTTTACTGTTTCAATTATCTGTACTTATTTGGTTTTATTTAGTTAATTATTACTATTAAGCGCAACTTAGCATATCTTAAATAATGAGCTAGTTAGGAGCGCGGCCAAGTACCTGGCGGAACTCATTACCGGGTTAATTTAAGCATTGAAATACTAAATAACGTTATTTAACTCCAAGACAATTTTAACTTTTATGGCTTTATAGCATAACAGTTTAAAAATAAATATGAAATAAGTTTATTGAATTCAGTGAATTATGATTTTTACATTTGAAAATTCAATTAATTTTTACGACGAATGCTGCATGTTTAGTGAGCGTAGCCTACATTATATTTATGTATTTAGTTATACAGGGTGGAAAAGGCAGCGCTCCATTTACGGAAACAGCATATAGGGTAAAATATTTCAAACCTATACCTAAAGAAATTAATCAAGATGCCTCAACAGTTTGGACGTAGGATTTTTTTTTCATTTCACGATTTTTATCCATACCTGTATTTCGTGTGACGCGATTACGTATAGATCCAAATAACATAAACACAATACTACTAGAGGTTAAACAACTTTGAACTTTATCGCCAATACATACGACTCGATTTCGAAATGAGGTGGAGGGAGCTTTGATAGGTTTATGTGTGCGTGCGCCATCCTTACAAATGGTGTTTTGTTTTAAAATGACAATTTTATTATTTATTTTGTTTGAAAAAAAACTTTTTCATTTTTGGGAATTTATTTTTTTCTGAATTATATTAGGTTTTTATAGAGTAGTTAAAACTGTAGTTTCATTTAATGTGCTGCTGACACTTCCACCCTGTAGAATTGGTAATCTAAATACAGGTTTTATATAAAAAACCTGTTTTATCTTGCCTGTAAAATAAAAAAAATAAGAGTTTTGTAATTCAATTCATAATTATTTATTAGAAAAAGTAAAATAGTTTCAAAATTAGCTTCATGCTGTATCCCGCACACAGCAGGGTAGGTAGAGGGAACCTAATATTAAGAAACTGTTTCCTACTTTACGCTGAATTCTGGAGGCATTAATGTCACGCTTTGCCTCGATATTAAAGCGAAGAAATGGAAATATCATCTTCTATATATATAAAAGGACTTGTGCTGACTGACTGAGGTAAGACGCACGCAGAGCCGTAACCGCTGATGGTAGAAACGTGAAATTTGGGCAGGTGTTTATTTTCATATTCTGGACATCCACTAAGAAGGGAATTTGAAAAATTTTAACTCTAAAGGGATGAAATAGGGGTTGAAAGTTTGTATGGAAAAAAAAATTATCTGTACCGATTTTTATAAAATTTGAAATTCAGACTCTTAAAAATATTTCATTGAACACGTGTTTCATAGTTTTTAAGAATTCACCCCCTAAGGGTTCAAATAAGGGGTTGAAAGTTTAAATGGAAAAATCTTTAAATTGCCACCGATTTTGATGATGATGTTAAAAATATTTTATTGAACACGTGTTTCGTGGTTTTTTTAGAATTTACTCCTAATAAGCGGGCGAAGCCGCGCGCGCCCACTAGTTTTAAATAAATATTTAATTTCCTCGAGTGGGGATCGAACCCACAACCAGTAGCGTTTACAGTCACACTTTGTGCTGCTGCGCCACGATTGACTTGCCCTAATATACATATGAGGGCGCGCTGACTATGGATTATGTTTATTTATAATCGCAATTCTTACATTTCGCTTTATAAATATTGTTTTAGTTTTAATTGATTCTGTAATGAATATTAGAAGAATATTAAAATATGAGCGGGTAACCCCGAATAGAGTAGTAGGTTTCGCCACGAGCAATGGGAGTTGTCATGGGTTGACAGCTATGGTATGAGGTGCACATGTTATAAAGTATTGACTTCTAATCTAGTTAAATTTTATTAATCTTGTGAGATTTCATGTAAGACTTTTAAGTAAACAAATAAGACGTTGGAGTATACTAGTGTGCCTTTTATTTGAGCACTTCTGTTGCCATAAATGAATAGTCCCTAGAATTTCATCATAAAAACTATGCTTAAGATTTTTTTTGTTTAAACTATCATTATTTTTCCACAAATGTATATGAATGCGCAAAAATTGTCATAATCCCAGAATTGACATCATACATATTCAACGAACGTCTCTCTTTGTTGCCGGACTCATGAAGAATTCATTTTTAATTAGCGAATGTAAATAATGTAATGAATTAATTTGTGTATAAATGTATACTGCTTTCTGCATTATCTATTCCTTTTATATTTCTTTACTAGCGACTCAAGCACGGTTTCTCTCGCTTAAACCTATTTTGATATTAAAGCTAAATAAACTTTACAAAATCTTCAAATAAATTGTAATAAAATCTTCATGTAAAATGTTGTACGTATGTGTAAACCATATTCCTGTAAACTTTCATATAAATCAGTTCAGTGGTTATTGTGTAAAACTATAATATATCCTCAAAAACTTTCACATTTGTAATATCAGTAGGATTAGTGGAATTATAAAAAAGCAATTGACATTGACAAGTGAACGTGAATTAGTGTTTTTGGTGTATCATGTATTTGTTGTTTTTTTTAATTTTTTTTTCTTATTTACAATTGCATACTATAACTATTGGTACGAAGATAGTTGACATTCCGCACGGCTGTTACCTCATGAGTCAAGTCAAAATATTTAGATAGCTTGTCTCTCTCTACTTTTACGAGATTATCGTCGTAGAATAGTGTATCTTATGATAAAATTTTGGTCCATTGAGTTTTAAATTGAGTTTCTTGTTGGCGTCTTTAATTGAATTACAATTTAAATGTTAATGAAATCTTCTGTTATATTTGCCAGTCGTGGCGCAGGGGCACAAACGTGCGACTGTGAACGCGACAGGTTGTGTCCGATTCCCATTCAAGGTAATGAAATATTATTATTTTTTATTTTCGTCGCTCTGGTAGCGACGCAATGACGCCTTGAGTCCTGACAAAAGAGAGAAGAAGAAACTTGTTGTTGGTAAGAAAATTTCTCTTTTCAGTGGAGTAAAAAATGACATTACTTATCAATTAATGATGAATTATACGAAACTTACTTACGAAATAAGAAACAATTTTAAAAATGTATCTTATTTTATAAATTTTATTTTTTACTTAAAAAAAACATCTCTTATTGTAATTGAAGGCAGAACCATGTTATAATGTAGTTACCTACGCTAACAAAGTACAGTTACCTACTATATAAATAGTGGGAGAGTGTTAACAATAGGAGCTTAATAAAGTGTTTAACTGCTACAGTTAAAGCATCACGCTGTCTCCCACATAATTCAGGGTAGGCTAAGGGAATTAAGTGTTAGGTCACTCGTTCCCCACTTTCCGCCGAATTTTTTGAGGCATTGCGAGTTGAGTGGCGGAATTCAACGCCGGGTTTTTGCCTTGGTTCGAAAGCGAAGAAATTAAAATATTAATAAATATTAATTAAATCCCTCGAGTGGGGATCGAACCTATACCCGTCACGTTACAGTCCCCCTTCCCCTGTTCCACGATGGCCTCTACAGTTAGATTATTATTCATCGCTGACGCTGTTCCACTGTACAACGATAGCATTGATGATTACATACATTTTGCCATGATAAAAAACATTGTCATCTTCCAATTTAGAATGTTTTTAAAATCAGGACACAAGAACACAAGCTGAATTAAATTTTTCTCATTCGTATAACGTTGAAAAGTTTTCATTTAAAATGAATTCTGAGTACAAAAGGCTGACTGACTATTTGCGGAAATCTCGGGAATTATAAAGAAATGTCGAGATGCTGTCGTTTCAAACTATCGTTTATTTAGGTCTATGTTTTATTGTGTTCTTAAACGGTTTGGATAAACCATATTTGCTTAATTCTGAAGCCGCCGTGACGTAGTGGCACTGCTGCTGAATGTCAACGTGACGGTTGTGAATACTATTCTCACTAGGGGTAATTATTTTTATGGAATTGGCTTTTTGGAGTGTACATTCTTACTAGTGAGTTTATATTATTTCATCTTTTTAAAGTGAATAAGCGTTACGTAAATATCTTTAATAATCTACAGATTTGTAATATAATAGCTTTTCTAAGTAAAAAAAATGTGATTGCAAACGCGACTGATTGTGGGTTCCCCAATCGACAAAATAAAATATTTATTTAGATTTATAATTCTATTTCTTCGCTCTGGTGTCGAGGCAAAGCGCGGCGTTGAGTGCCACCACCGAGCATGCAATGTCTTCAGAATTCGGCTGAAAGTGGGGAACGGAGTGTCTTAACACAAGGTTCCATCTGCCTACCCTGCTGTGTGCGGGATAAATAAAAAATCTCAGTTCAAAATCCATCCTACTCCCAATTGATTATTTTTATGTCATCTTCACGCCATATCCTAAATGTAACAGGGTAGGCAAAGGTAGCTACTATTAAGACACTCCGGTCCCTACATTTCTTCGAATTCTGGAGACATTGCGTATTAAATGAAACCCAACGGCGCGCTTTGCTTCATCACCAGAGCGTAGAAATAAAAATATTAAATATTTCCATTTCATCGAGTGGGAGTTAAACCCACAACCTCTCACGTTTACAGTCACTGCGCCATGGCCTTAATGTGTAATAATGAAATTTAAAATTCTAAGTAATGTTATTTTTAGTAAAAACATTTCATATTATTGGGCAGAGAGGTTGAAACATAACAAATTGTTATTTCATATATGAATTATTCAGTAGACGAATGTACAAAAGTATGTGTATTTTTAAACTATAGATATGTTGCTTTCTTATTATTTATGGAGCCTTTATAATAAATCATACTAAAACTTTTCTTGAGCAATTTCAAGAACAAAATATTTGTAGATTATTATTTTATTTTATTTTAAACATTTTTACAAGTATTCTTTGGTTGGGTACACTGCATCATATTTTGATAGTTTTGGGTCATTAAATGCAACGAACTAAAGAATTTTAATACACACATACAAAAATGTTCGTGATAGTTATAAAAGTTAAGGACACGTCTAATTCTAGCAAAGTTATTTACTTAATTCTAGCCACAGTCTAGCTTAAATCTAATACTAGCGACCCGCTCACAGCTTAATAAATAATTATTAATTTACTAATCTGCATTACTTTCGTTTTAATAATAATATGATATTTTAAAAACAATATCTACTTATATAAAAAATTAAAGTTTCAGATAATTCAATTAAATATTAATAATGATGGTAATATATAGTAATGGTAAAAAATAAAATGTTATATCTTTTTATTTTGTGAGCCGAATAAAATAAAACAAACTCTTAATGAAGCTAAAATACAATCGTAAAAACTGCAATTAAATCGGTTGAGCTGATTTTGAGATAAATGTGAAAAAACGTATAGACAGACCGACAAAACATTTAAAAATCATAGTTTTTGGTTCGGTTACGCAATTTTCATCCAGGAAATGGTTATATAAATAACTAAATTTTAACGATACGCAATTTCTAGACAAATAAAAAAAATGGTGAACGAAGCTCGCTCTGCTGGCAACTGATTTCTTTAATATGAATGGAAGGTTGAAATTGATTGACGGATTGAAGGACATTGAATAAGTAGGTGTATACCAAATATTTAAGGCTCTTGTTTTATAATACGAAATTTTATATCATGTAGTTCATGCGCAAGAAGATTTTTTTATTATATTTAAAAAGATTAATAAGATTTATAATTTTTTTTTTATTAATATATTAAATTTAAGTTAACGAAGATATGGCAAAGATTGTTTATATCGTTTACCTTAATTATGTTAGCTTAAGTTTATACGTACAATATCAAGTAAGTTAAGTTTATCCCAAAACGACAGATATCATTCGACAACCATTTTTTTTCTTTGTGTATCTGTCTGTTATTTTTGAAATCACTGCCGATTAAGAAAGAAATAACCAGATTAAATATAAAACACCTAATTAAAAGTTATACTTACTCAAGTTAGCACCGACTCCAAAAATTTTAATATAAAACAGATTTTAAATAGTAAATTGGTGTATAAGTATCAATTATTTCAATATTATTTTCCAATTTTCTTTACTTTGAAGTAATAATAAAATGTTTTCTACATTTTACTGTTTGCTTAAGTTTGTCCCGCCTTAATCTTAATGAGCTATTGAGATGACATAATTTCTTACCCAATCAAATGTATTAACACTTTGCTTAATAAGCTTAGACTTTAGAGTAATAAAAAAAAATATGGCTGGTCGTGATTTAGGGGCACAGTCTGCGATGTAAACGCGACAGACTTGTAAGTTCGATTCCTACTTGAGGAAATGACATACTTAATATTTTAGACAGGTTCGGAATTATACTGTCCTTCTCTTAGGTATTGTCATGATTTAACGTAAAATTGTTGCTTGATCGGAATTCACAATGCATTTAGTATATTATAATTATGTTATAGTAGGTCTTCATCGTTAAGCTGATGTATTATGTCTGAGTGCTTGACAATTATTCAGTGTTCATATATGAGAGAATACTCTCATAATGCTACTGAATATTAATAATAGCACAATTATTATCGTTATATATTCGATGTAATTCGATAAGAACGTAAGTCTTAATAAGTTGTTTTCATGTTTTGGAAATCTTTTAATCTTCTTGCTGTGTAACAAGCGATGTTCTGTTGATGTGAGTGTTTTATGGTAGCATTTAGTAAAATTTAGGAAACTTAATGTTTAAAGCTATGTTATGAAACTAATCTGTGTAACATACTTTTATGGGTCACAAAAATATATGAATTATGTGCATTTGAAGCAAGTCGTGGCGCAGCGGCACAAAGTGTGACTATATAACCGACTGGTTGTGGGTTCGATCCCCACTTCAGCAGAGGAAAGATTTACTTAAAATTCCATTTCTTCGCTCTAATGTCGAGGCAAAGCGCGGCGTCGAGTTTTGCCACTTAACACGCAATGCCTTCAGAATTCTGGAGAAAGTGGGGAACGGAGTGTCTTACACTAGGTTCCCTCTGCCTACCCTGCTGTGTGCGGGATACAGCGTGAAGTTGATTTTTTTTATGTGCATTTAAAGTTTAGGATTGGAGAAGCAAAGTTTTAAATTATTTTAGGTCACTACATGATTGACTTGATTGACTTGATTGAATTGACTTACGATATCGTTTTACGTATAACGATGTAGTCTAGGCAGTTCTTGAAAGGACTTTGATTTTGCTTACGGTTTGGCTTTTTGTCATATTTGAAAATTTGCGTATAAATATGCGTGGAAAACAAAGATCGAACACTTCTTAGTATACAAGAAAGAAATAGTTCGGAAGAAATTGAAAATGACAAATAGCTTGCCTATTTGTCATCTTTGCTTGATAATGCAAGAGAACGTCAAATTAATCTGCGTTCTACAGAAAGGGGTTCTTAGCATGAAATTCATTTGAATTCGCAGCGGAATCAAATAGCTAATAATCGATTAGCCAAACGGGAAAACAAAAACGTGTGACAGGGTGGGGATCGCGTTTAACATTCAGAGACTCGGGCCTGAGACGTCTACACAATGCGAACGGCGTGTGATTGCTGATTGTGAACGTCACAAACTATTTCGCAGTTCGGAAGCATTTATTCAGCAGGAGTCAAAATTGTCAGGAGTTTGTGAACGTCATATTTATACCGAAAATCCGAGACATTTACTAAGTGACATTCACGTCTAATGACTGATATCCAGAATCCGAGACTTTTACTGATCGAGATTCATGACTGACGGCAGATCATGAACGTCACTCTCTATCTCGCGCGTCCGAGAGGTTTACTGAGTGAGGTTTGATGAGTGAGCCGTCCTGACTGACGGCAGATCATGAACGTCACTTTTGGCTTCGTACGTCCGAGATGTTTACTGAGCGGAGCCTTCGGAAGATTGTGAATCATGTTTTTAGCGCTAAGAAGTACTTGAAGGTGTTTTATGCCAAACTGGATCTTTACCTGAAAATGACCCGAAATATTTGCAAATTTATTTTGTTTCAGATTATAATCTACAGAATAATATACGAGGACAACTTCAGCACCAATTTACTTCTTGAACGTCAAAATATTCTGCAAGAAGGTAATCCTTAGGTGCAAAGCCTAAAGCGACTGTGGAGTCCGTTACGCAAAGCCGGAACACATAGTATAAATTTGTAATTAGGGCAGACAAGATACCTCTACACGAATACCGTAGCTGGCTTAATGCCCCTACTGTGAATGTTGTCATAATACTGTTCGACCAGGAGAGTGAGCGACGTGGTATAGTATTTTGTGCAAAGCATTATAGAGTGTAGCCGAGAAGTGCCTATGATACACTTCAATATCTCTTAATGTACTATCGCGGTGTAGATAGGGTTGGATATAAACTGTGTACAATGTAAATCCCGAAATCAGTGCACAGATGATTAATAAAAAACATCGGATATGCAGTTTTATCCATACCAGCTACATATACGATGCGATCGTTTTATACACTTATACAGATTTCGTGGTTTATTTATGGCCTAAGATCCCATAGCTTAAATCTGTAGAGATCTGTTTTTCTAATGAAACTTATATTTGAGAATGATGCATGATAGTAGAATAGATTACTCTAGGATTGCCTAGAAGAATCCTGCCGCAATCACCTTTAATTAATTTTTTTCGTAATGTGTTTTTGGAGAAAATTGCACTCATATGTTTTTTTATGTGAATCCCACATCATTTGAAAGAAAATCGCATAAGGAATTGGAAAAATAATGGTTGCCAGCCCTCAGTCTGCCGTAATGTGACGTTCAGTGACGTTCATGATCTGCCGTTTAATTCCGGTCAGTCTGCCGCAAGCCCAGGGTTGCCTGGTTTAACCAGGTCGATTAATGGTAATATTTGCACTCATGTGTTTTTTTAATGAATTATATATCAAATTAAAGCTTATTTTTTGTCAACACTATAACACGTGGTTGTCTGGAAAATAACTGCCGCAAGTAAAGGTTGACTATGAGAATAGACGGAATATAAATCTTTTTTTAATCAAAAATCAAAGTACGTTTTACATTATGTAAAATTACTTTTTACTTTTTACTTCATTTTTTGAAGTCGGTTTTTCTTTTTGTTAAAAATTAATTTATTAAACTTATTTTATTATTGTAAATCATTGATTAAAATTTGAAATATTCCATAATATTACCTTAATGCACGAGTAAAAAAACCGCTTAGAAATGGACTATAATTATTATTATCTTAATTTTATAAAATATGGTCCAATTGATTATTTTCTGGACAAGTTTCATCTGATCGACATGATATCATAGCCAGAGTTTTCCAGGCCATACATTGTATTTCATGTACAGTGTCGAGTGGCAAAAGGGAGACCTACCGTACGGACATATTTTATTGTAACTTTAAGACAAAAAACGTCCTTATGATATAAATAATGTGATAAGCAGAGATTTACCAAATCAAAATGATCGCATAATCAATTCTCCCTACATGAAAGATGTTCCTTACTATCAGATACTCAAACTAGGGAGAATGGGTGATACTAATAAAGTTTTAGCAAAATTGTTTGGCACTTTTGTGCCGTCGTACTACACATACAAATCCAATTGACAACGAGGCCCCTTCAATCGTTGTAAACGTGGCATCCCTGTGGAAGGTGTCGTGTCGTTATCGGACGCGTATCACAGTGCATCCAAATAACATGGAGTGCTTTTATAGTGTATGCTTTTGCATATTGCACGAGGAACAATATCTGTAACAGCATTAAGAAATTACAAAATTTGTGTATCAAAGTTTCCAAGCCGCATGTTGTATTCGAGCCGCCCTGACAGAAGCATGTGTTAGCAATAGTCAACATTCTTTGCGCTATTTATTTGTTGTAATGATAGTAAATATTTTGTTATTTGTCAGATGCAGCACATAGGTAAAAATACCAATACTAATTAGCATAAAACTTTTTACATTAAGCAAAGGAGGCTATTAACAATAGTGAAATTAACGCACTTCATGAAATTATTTTTAATCGATAATTATTGGCTTTACAGGATGTAGAAATAAGTATTGGTGGAAATATTTTCTTGAGATATGGCTTGCCAGAGCCGAACATAAATGCTATATAATATAACACGGTATTCTCATTCATTATTCGGCAGAAATCAGTTATAAGTCTTGAAAATTTCGAACTGGGTTCTCGAAACTTCAAAAAGCCCATCTATCTCCACCTTAAAGGCCGGCAACGCACCTGCATCTCCTCTGGTATTACACGGGGTCATGGGTGGTGGTGATCACTTACCATCAGGTGACCCGTACGCTCGTTTGCCTTGTCTTTTTCCATTAAAAAAAAATTGAGCCAAAAGACTTTTCACATCTTACAGCAGCAATATAATTTATGCATAGTTTCAGCCCGTCGGTGGGTTAGGTAAACCAGAAAATCACCAGTTTAGTGACCATGGCCATGACGACCATGTTAATTTGACTTACACCTTTGATGACGCCGGTCTCACAGACCACACGTTTTTTCATATGCCTTATTTTTTTATGGTATGCCTAATATATTTTTTAAAACTAGTAACAACCTTAAGCATTTATATCTGAAATGGGCCTTAATCATTCTTATGACACAAGGAACTATTGAAAAATAAACAAAAATCGTTCTAACACAAAAAAAACATTAACCCCTCTGAAAAATACTCTTTTTATACCGTCAAACAAGTACTGCAACAAGGCCCAACGTGATCAAGGCATAAATATTTCTTGCTGTTGTGATAAGAATATTTGGTTATTCTATTTTTTTGCCACCCGCGTTCTTGGCACCGACTTTTTTATTAAGGAACCAACATTCCCAATCCTATCGATCATAAAATAACAATAATAGAAAAAATTAATAGTTAATTTTACAAATTTAAAAGAAGAAAATACAATTTCTATACTATACTAGCTTCACGCTTTATCCCTAGCGGGTAGTCAAAGAGAACGGAGCACCAAACACTACGGTACGGTAATACAATTTACACTTATTTACTTACGTAATTGGTGGCATCGGTCTCACGGACCGGGTCGTTGCTAAAAATCTGGAACGTACGGTCGCGGTGCTATTATCGAGATTAGTAACTGCGGGGGACGTAAAATCAGGTAGGTACTCGAAATCACAACACGCATCGATTCCGGATCAAAAAGTTATACGATTTTTTCGAACCACCCAGTCTCACTGACATGCACGTCATCAATGGCGGGTTAGCGGTCATGATCAATTGGTGGTCCTCTAGATAAACCAAGAACTGGCTATTTATTATTTATATATTTTTTTTTAATTTGAACGTTTCCCTCGATTTTAATGGGGAATCATTTTAATTTCATCCTCAGATCTTGTCTCGGTAGCAATGCAATGATAGAATACAAAACCTTTCTTATTAAAGTCAGTTAAAAACATATATTGCCACGATGGCCTCTTGAATGCTAAAACTATCAAAGATTTATATATACACATAATTATTTAGACTACTATGGGACATATGTATGATAAGATTTCTCACTTAATATTTACTATAGGAATTATGTTTAACACAACTGCGTAACGAGCAGGTATTTGGCATAGTTCCCAATGAGCTAAGTACGATTGAGTTGAGTGTTACCTATAGTTGAATTTTGTATATTTGATTGCTTATTTTGACTGAAATTGATTATTATTATTTGCGATAGAAGGATAAGGTTTTTTAATATCGCTAGAACAATAGATAAAGAGTTAGAATACAGAAATAGCTTATAAATTGCAGTCGGAATGTATAAAACATGTCATTACACTGGATGTGCAAAAATTATTGTTAAACTATTGAAAAAAATGCTGCAGTCAATTTAATTTAAATTTACCTTTTTTATGGAAAAAGACAAGGCAAACGAACGTACGAGACACCTGATGGTAAGTGGTCACCGCCGGTCACGACCTCGTGTAATACCAGAGGAGAATTTTACTCATCTTGAGTAAAATGTACGCAACCCATCCCAATATGCGAATCCAAGGTCCCATAAGGAGGCATTGTGGTTGTCCACATCCGGGAGTCTCGTGGACGACTCAAACATGGACATCTATGAAGGTCAAATGCAACCGTCCCCGCGTGGTTAGTAGTGTCTGTATTACCACTGTGGGACCTGTACAGGTATACGTAGACTCCGACACTACCTTCCCAGTCAACACGGAGCCAAATAGTTGACAAGTGCCGATTTTCAAAATTGGTAAGACGACGGAAACTCAAACGAAAACAGTGACCCCGGCATGAGGCATAAATTTATGTTCTATTTTGTGGCCGGGAATAAAGATAGGCTGTGTTGCTTGGTCGGACAATCTTAGTCTCCATCAGAAATAATAAGGCCGGCCGTGCCGACTTAAGATGGTGATGGACAGCATTCAGGTTGGAATGGACATCCCTGATGTAAGAAAAGTCCACGTTAAGCGTGGTGGTGGTTGCTCTAAGTGCCGCTATCATATTCCTGGAAGGGGTGGGGGTTGGGTGCCTGAGCCCAGCATTACCTAATGCGAAATGCAGTGGCATCAAGCTACTACTTAACACCGGTTTTTAATGCCGCGGATGGTAATGATCCGGTCGAGACTGCTCATGCCAATGACAAAACAAAAAAAGTGTTGCCAATGCTGGTGATGTGACTCTCCCATAAGTACTTTAGTCGCCTCTTACGGACACCATCAGTACCAGGGTGATAGTATTCTCAGCCCGGAACACACGGTGTAGGAAATACCGGGAACGCCGTGTAGAGCAATGAACTGTAAATAGCTATTTGTGAATCAAAATTTACAGTAAACTTTACTGTATAGATTTAAAAAAAATTATAGATACCCATTCAATTAGATCATACGTAGGGGAGAGGGGGGCACATTCCAACGATTTTTAAACTTTGTGTCATATCTAAAAATTCTACAGTTTTTAACTTCTTTGCTATTTCACAATGCTTAGTCCAACTATTGTGCCACACAATCGTAGCATCATATGTAGAAAAATATATAAGGTAAAGGTGCAATATAAACTTTCGTAGCAGTAGTCAAATGTTCAAAGCTGCCCCCCTTGCGGGGTAGCTTTGAACATATACGGGGCAGTTTTGAACTATCATCGAATTCAATGAAATTAAAAGGCTTATCAAACTTTTAAGTAACTTTATTAATAAACTTAACATTAGAAACGATGGAGCTCAAATATCAGTACCATGTTAACTTAAAAAAATAATACACTTAGTTTAATATTGCAGCCGGTCGTGGCGCAGCGGCACGAGGTGTGACTGCAAAACCGACTGGTTGTGGGTTCGATCCCCACTCGAGGAGATGAAATATTTACTTAAATTTATATTCCCATTTCTTCGCTCTGGTGTCGAGGGTAAGCGCGGTGTTGAGTTCTGCCACTCAACACGCAATGCCTCCAGAATTCGGCAGAAAGTGGGGAACGGAGTGTCTTAACACTAGGTTCCCTCTGCCTACATTGCTGTGTGCGGGATACAGCGTGAAGCTAATTTATTTTTTTTTAATATTGCGATTGTACTAGTACTAGTTTTAAATAACTTTAATATTATTAATAGACTTTAAAAAACGTACAAACAAAAAGGTAGCTTTGGCTTCCTAGAAGTAATGAACATTATAGGATCAATCATAGAATAAAATAAACAGTAAGCTGTTTATTTTTTAAATAAACAGCTTACTACCCTAATTTGAACTAAGAAAAATTAAATTTAAAGGAAAACATAGATGTAGTATGTGACGTAACCAACAACTGAAATTGGGGGAAGTAGTCTACGTAAGAAATAAAAATCAGCTTCACGTTTTATACCGCACACAGCACGGTATGCAGAGGGAACCTAGTGTTAAGACATTCCGTTCCC
>JAATLQ010029274.1:0-20748 GCA_013421005.1 Heliconius erato x Heliconius himera | reverse complement strand
AAAGTGTTCGAAACGTCGGGTTTCCAAAAATGTATAAAAGTACAAAATATACGCGATTAATCCGGTTAAAATAGTTTTATTTAAAATGTGTAATAATCGTGAAAATCAAAGAACTTATTATCAGTACCATGTTAACTTAAAAAAATAATATACCTAGTTTAATATTGCGGCCGGTCGTGGCGCAGCGGCACGAGGTGTGACTGCAAAACCGACTGGTTGTGGGTTCGATCCCCACTCGAGGACATGAAATATTTACTTAAATTTATATTTCCATTTCTTCGCTCTGGTGTCGAGGTTAAGCGCGGCGTTGAGTTCTGCCACTCAACACGCAATGCCTCCAGAATTCGGCAGAAAGTGGGGAACGGAGTGTCTTAACACTAGGTTCCCTCTGCCTACATTGCGGTGTGCGGGATACAGCGTGAAGTTAATTTTTTTTTTAATATTGCGATTGTACTAGTACTAGTGTTAAATAACTTTAATATTATTAATAGACTTTAAAAAACGTACAAACAAAAAGGTAGCTTTGGCTTCCTAGAAGTAATGAACATTATAGGATCAATCATAGAATAAAATAAACAGTAAGCTGTTTATTTTTTAAATAAACAGCTTACTATCCTAATTTGAACTAAGAAAAAATTAATTTAAAGGAAAACATAGATGTAGTATGTGACGTAACCAACAACTGAAATTGGGGGAAGTAGTCTACGTAAGAAATAAAAATCAGCTTCACGTTTTATACCGCACACAGCACGGTATGCAGAGGGAACCTAGTGTTAAGACATTCCGTTCCTCACTTTCTGCCGAATTCTGGAGGCATTGCATGTTGAGTGGCAGAACTCAACTAAATAAATATAAATATATCATAAATTTAAGTAAATCTCCTCGAGTGGAGATCGAACCCACAACCAGTCGGTTGTACAGTCACACTTCGTGCCGCTGCGCTGTGACTGGCCTCAAGTCTAGTCTTCGTAAGACTTTTGAAAAACTAACGTAGCACTTGTCCTCTTTCTCAGGAAAGAAAAAAATATACAAGCTACTTTTTTATTATTCACAGATGATGAGACATTCGCTAAAACGAAGTCTCCAATATTTATTAAGTTGTAGTCTAATTCCATTTCGTTGTCTTCATACGCACAGATTTCAGTATCTTCATTCTCTTCACAGTAAATTGTCACTTTTTCTTCTGATCCAAAGTGCATTTTTGAGTCAGTTTCTTGTGAAGAAAAGTTAATTATAGTTTTGTTTTTCTTTCGCGGTTTTTTTTTACATATAATAATATTCAAAAGTGCCCCCCTTATTTTGTTCAAAGCTGCCTCAGTGCTAATTAAAAAATTACAAACGTTTGTTTTTCAAGTAAATGTTTAAAAATTGTAGTGATTTCTAGTTTATTGCATGATATATGAAACATTCTAACTAAAAGAGGAAAAAATAAAACCATATACCTTGAATTGGATCCCTGCGATCCTTACGCGCTTATTTAGAAATGCATAAAATTTTACTCAAAATCAAACACTCCTCGTAACTCAACTACTGGTTCTCATTTATCAGCGGTGACAAGTGACACGTGTGCAGATTAGTGCTGCCACTACTCAAAAAAAATCTACCAAAATTTCTTTTTAAAATAGCTCTGTTAACACATATTTTCAAAGGTGCCCCTGTTCAAAGCTACCCCCCTCTCCCCTACTTTTAAAAATGTAAGTATATTAATCTGATTGTTTCCATGATTGAGGTGGTCGTACGTAGGAGTTAAAAATAAGAAGTCAGACTATATATTTTTCGTAGCCCTTGAATAATTCCTTTCAAATTAAAAAAATAGCCACACTCGAGAATGTTGAGATAACGTTTTTTTATATCTTTGAATCCCTCCTCCTTCTTTACGTCGCTCTCTAATTATCAGATTAAGGTAATATACATGATTTAGCACGTAACTAACTTATTTCACCTTCATCTGGCGCGCTCAAAAAGTTCAAAAGATAATTTTTTTTTACTAATCTCATGGGCTCATATTTGGAGAAAGTACTTAACCAAGTACAATTAATCCCCGAGTATATTAATATATGGCGCTGTAGTAAATTCCGAAATTCCCGCTTCGGCTCTCCTACTATAATTATGATAAAAATGTTTCTGATTGCTGTCTGTACGTGGAAGATATATTATGAGAAAATGTATTATTGTCGACATTTATCAATGTAATAATACATAAAACAATGTTGTTTTCGTTTATTTTTGTCTATTTGTCTGTGCGTTTTTGCACGCTAGTCTCAGAAACGGCTGAACCGATTTAAATGTACTTCCTTTAGCATTTAGTTATTGTCTTATTGATTTGGTAGAAATTTTAGTTTTCAATAATATAAATATTGTCTATAAAATAAGATTTCATCAAATTTAATATAGAAGAAGCCAGTATATTATTTTTAGTTTTACGCTGTATTCTGCACATGGCAGAGTTAGCCTTGGGATCCTGGGAACCTAGTGTAAAGATACTCCATTCTCTTTAAGACTCTTCCATTCCACATTTTTTACCGAATACAGGAGGCATTGAGTGTGGCAAAATTCAACATAGCGCTTTGTCTCGTTCCCAGAGTGAGGAAATGAACACATTAAATATTTTATTTTATCAATTGAGAATCGCACCCACAACTTATCGTTTAGTCCATGTGACGACTTGTGTGTTGTTTTAAAATAAATGTTGAAAATGGAAAGATATCACCATTGTGCAATTGGTCAATATCTGAGTGTAAATGATGATTAAAGATTTAAATTAAAATCAGCATACACCACACGCTTGCCTCATATTCGATATTCGAGATCTTAATATCAAGCATTTTTATATAAAGAAAAATATTCATGGATTCATTTCGAGGATATGTATTGCTATCTGTATTGTATAATTGTTTTGTGAATCTACACGAAGGAAGTAGAGAACGGAGTAATATACCACTATTATTATAGATTACAATTTAAAAAAAGTTGGCAACCAATAAATAAAATTCGCTTACAAAAGTTAATATTAAAATAGAAATCTCTAAGTAAACTAATGTAGTAAAAGTATGACATTATTAACTTTGCAAATTGCTTCATCGTTTGTGGTAATTTATTGGGAATTTCCAGATGCAGTAAGTAAAGCACGTTCGAACTGAATGAAGTAATTAAGCAAGTTGAGATGTGAACGAATGATAGAAAAAATTCACCTCCAAATGGAAATTGGATTTCGAAAAGAAGAAAATACTTGAAAACATCTTAACTTTTATTATATTTACTTATTTTTACCTGCAAAACATCTAAGTTACCTTTTACTAAAGCAGAGGCACAAGTGCGCGATTGTAAACGCGACAAATTGTGGGTTAAATTCCCACTCAACGGACCGAAATATTTAATAAATTCATCTCCTCGCTCTGGTAACGAGGCAAAGCGCGACGTTGAGTTCCGCCATTTAACACGCAATGTTTCTGCAAAATGAGCAGAAAGTGGGGAACACAAATATATTAATAAGAACAGGTTCTTAACACTAGGTTCCTCGATAATGCGGGAAAAATCTTGAACCAGAAGTTGATATTTCGATGCTAATTAATAAATGGTATCCTACTCGTAATAATACATCCGTCACCCGACATGTAATTTTTTTTGTTCTTTCAATACTAAGAGATCTATGTATATGTATACTTGTATAATACAAATTTTCTCCAATCAATGAAATTAATTTTACCATTTGGATACATGTGGTTAGGAAATGGCCCCCCATTGCCTAGCTAGGTGAGCTGTGCCCACCCCAGAAAATATCTCTAGAGACGCTGATGTTTGCACAAGACAAAAGTGCGGCTCTGAGTTCTGCCGCTCAACACGCATGGCCCTAAATTCGGGTGAAAATTAGATAACAGAACATCTTGACACTAGGTTTTCTCTGCTCTATCGTGGATATAGTAAAGAAAAAAAAAGGTAAGTACTGAAACAGTAGGTATATTTATTATAAAAAAGAAAAAACACAACAAATACAAAATTATATTCCCACCAATAAACGACCACTTTCAATAATTTTCTTTTCGTAGAGCTTCATAAATATCTTCCCTCTAATATATATTGTACTTAATACATCGAAGTGAAGGTTGTAATAAAATATTCAGATCTGCGTCTAACTTCGATACGAAAATAACAAAAAAAAATTTAAAAATACCTTAAGTATATAGGATATAGTATACTACCTAGTATACTTGTACAGGCTATCGTGGTTCTTTGGCAATATCTTACTATCAACGCGAACGTTGTGGCTTCAAGCTCCCGGTATTTTCAATTGACAAAGCAGAATAAGTAGAGATAATCTACTTATTTAGAAAACGTATAAAAATTTGAATTTGAATTTGCCTCCTGGAAACCGACCAGGCGCTCTGACCACTAAACCATGCGTTCAATAGTGGTCAGAACGCCTGGTCGGTTTCCAGGAGGCGCGGGTTCGAGTCCCGCTGCGTTCAAATTTTTATACGTTTTCTAAATAAGTATTTTTCTCTCCTAAGTGTGGAATAGCACTTTAAAAATGTTTAAAAAGAGATAATCTAATCTCAAAACACTCCGTTCTCTACTTACCGCCTCACTTGGTAACATTGTATATAGTATTGCAGAACTTAACGCCGAGCTTTACATTACCAGAGTGTAAAATTAAAAATAATTTAAATATAATTCATTCCCTTTATACGTTTAAAGTCATATGCTGTTCTAATATGCCTTTATTCATAATAATAAAATTCCGGTCTACTATTTTATAATCTTATTTTATTGCGAAGAAAATTCGTTTCATTATTACAGCTTAACGTTGTCCTAGTATTCTTTTGAGTGGTTCTCTAAACTATATTAAAACTTATTTTAGACTGTCTGTTGAGTCAGCTATTGAGAGAGTTAATTAAAAAATATATTTTTATACGTTGCAGAGAAAACTTTGGTAGAAATATTAAAAATAATACTAATCTCTTTTTAATAGGTCGTAATGAAATATTTAATATTTTCATTTCTTCGCTGTGTTAACAAGACAAAGCGCGGCGTTCAGTCCCGAAACTCAATACGCTATTTTCCTGGATTCGAGTGAAAAGTGGATAATGGAAAATGGAAACATTTTAAATTATTGTTTAATTATAATTGTGGTGAAGCCGAATACAGCAAATGCATGTAGTGTTTGCTTTTAACTGGCTATGCATAAGTGCAGAATTAGAATAATACTAATAATAAGACAGAATTAAAATAATACTTAGAATAATACTAACAACTCTTATAATATAATAGCCACTAGCAAACCTTACATAAAAAAATAAATAAAAATAAAATAAATAAATAAATAACTAAAATAAATAAAATAAACAAGGAATGTTTCGAAAAATTCTGCGGAAAATGGGGAAAAAAATATTTTAATCTTAACATACGCTCTAAGACGCACAGAACATGTTGTGTTAGGATACATTATTTTAATGTTTCGACGCGAGACTATGGGTTCGTGGCTGAACTAAACGTCCCTGTCGCGTTATAAGACTTAGTAGAATAATTAAAATAATTTAAAAATAATTATTTCCCCTATAAGGAAATAATCGTATTTACAGCAATGTATAAAAAAAATTAAGCTTAAAAGTTAAGCTTATTGCTTGAAAAAGTATTAAAAAATAATAAATAGTAATTTTTAAAAACAAAAATATTAGTTCCTTGTATAAGAAATTGACGTTTGTAATGGAGGAACAAAAATCGTCGAATATTTTTTAATATAATATATTTTTTAATCAAAGTGTGAAGAATCGTTATCTATCCCACTTCCCATCTCATGGGTATTTTATTGATCTCTTTAATAAAAAAAGTATGCAGACGGGAATCAATAAAATCTTTGAATACGGTTTGGCCGAATTGGAGTGATTTTTTTTCCTTGCAAGAATTTAAAAAATAATTCAATCAGCGTGAACGTTGTATCTCGCACACGGCAGGGTAAACAGAAGGAACCTAGTGTTAAGTCAGTCGGTTCCCCACATACCGCCAAATTTCATTGGCATTGCGTGTTGAGTGGCAGAATACTACGCCGCGCTTTGCTTCGATACCAGAGCGAAGAAATGGAAATATTACTTTAAATATTTAATTTATTCGAGTAGGGATCGAACCCACACCCAGTTGCGTTTACAGTCACCATTTGTGCCCCTGCGTCACCACTAGTCACAAAATACAATGGATCCGCTTCAACAAAAGCCTTCAATTCTTCATTATCAATTAGGGTCTCTGGCTGTCCACGGGGCTTGTTCTGTAGGTCAAAATTTCCAGAACGAAAGCGCTGGAACCAAAAACGCACTATATTTTCTTTTGCGACACCACCGCCATACACGTCATTAAACCTTCGAGCCGTTTCCGCAGCACTGGTGCCACGGTGGAACTCGTACTCATAAATAACGCTTTTTAAACGATATTTCAAGTTTTCCATTTTGTAAACTGAGTGACGCAAACAAAAGAAAAAACAAATTAAATACAAATACATTTGTAAATAGCTATATAAATTATAATTTGGAATTCCAAATCAAAGAGGAGAAATTTGTGATTAAAGGGGCCATATCAAACGATAATTTCAAAAATAAGGACCTTATATTCCTTTATTGGTATAACTACAACTATACGCTACTACTATAATAATATTAAAATATGTTCCACTTCGATCTATCGCGTCTACGGATGACATGAAAGCTAGCTCTTTTATTCCTGAAGAATAGATATTGCATTTCAACGGAATTCAGACAGCATTCGTGACACTATTCTACGTGGACATAACATATAGAGATATTTGTTTTTAGTTTCACGCTGTATCCCGCATACAACAGGGTAGACAGAGGGAGCTTAAGTCAGTCCGTTGCTCACTTTCCGCCAAAATTATCATACATTGCATGTTGAGTGGCGGAAGTTAACGCCGCAATTTGTCTTGTTACCAGAATAAGTATTTCCCCAACTGGGAAATCAAACCCACAACCGTAGCGCTTACAGTCACACGCCGTGACACTGTGTCACAACGACGTAGGTTTAAATCCTACTAATATTATAAATGTAATAGTTGTAGATGTTTGTTCTATTTTTATAAAAACTACAGAAATTTACAGCTATATATATTATACATCAGAATAACATATAGGCTAGAATTTATGGCAGTTTTTTGGTTAATTTGGCTATAATACAACAAACCATTACATGAAGCGGCGTATAATAATTAAATTTAAATATAATATTATTAAGAATATTCTGGTATGTTCACTTTCAAATTTAAAAAAATGTTACCAAATAAAAATAAAATAAATCAGTTCCACGCTGTATCCCGCACACAACAGTGTAGGCAGAGGGAACCTAGTGTTAAGACACTCCGTTCCCCACTTTCCGCCAATTTCTGGAGGCATTGTGTGTTGAGTGGCGGAGTTCAACGCCGCGCTTTCCCCTCGACACCAGAGCGAAGAAATGAAAATATAAATATAAATATATTTATTTACATGAAATATTTTTCATCTCCTCGAGTGGGAATCGAACCCACAACCAGTCGATTTACAGGCACACTTTGTGCCCCTGCGCCACAACTAGCCTCAGCCAAAATGTTATCATTTTTTGTATAATAAATATCTAATCAGACTGACTTTTACATCTACATATACTTTAACTATTTAAATTAGCTGTCGCGTGCACCACGGTGCTAGATAGTCACCGTACGATTGCAATAAAATTCTTTAAATTATATAACACATTCAAATGTGAATAAACATAGAACGAAGAATATATTACTTACCGCAGTTAGAGGCCAGTCGTGGCGCAGCGGCACAAAGTGTGACTGTAAAACCGACTGGTTGTGGGTTCGACCCACACTCGAGCAGATGAAATATTTACTTAAATTTATATTTCCATTTTCTTCGCTCTGGTGTCGAGGCAAAGCGCGGCGTTGAGTTCTGCCACTTAACACGCAACGCCTCCAGAATTCGGCAGAAAGTGGGGAACGGAGTGACTTACACTAAGTTCACTCTGCCTACCCTGCTGTGTGCGGGATACAGCGTGAAGTTGATTGATTGATTTTTTACGAAGCTATTTATATTATTTTATATGATGGTTGTGGGCTACTCGAGAGAAGGAATTATTTTCATCTATCCGCTATAGTGAGAGCATAAGTGGCGTTGAATTCCGCTATACCACTCAAAGCACAATGTCTTGTTTGACAAGAAAAGTAGAGAACAGTGTAAACCAAATATCAAAAACACTTTTTTCTACCTGCTTACCTTGTTATACGAGAAAGAAAGTGAAAAAAAAATATTGAAAAGAAACATGATAGTAATGAAAATATATGAGGGAAGGAAATATATTTTAAATATAAGAATAATAATATTTAAAAAAAATAATAGTTTCACACGTTTCCCCGCCTAGTAGGGTAGAAAGAGGGAACATCGTGTTAAACTACTCTGCTCCCCATTCTCTGCCTAATTATCAAGACATTATGTATTGCATTCACGCAATGCCTCGAGAAATCGGCGGAAAGTGGGGAACGGAAGGTTTTAACAGTAGGTTCCCAGGATTTCTCTGCCTATCCTACTATATGTGTGATATAGCGTGAAGTTAAAAGAATAGAAAAAAAAATATAATACACTCTCCAACAGCGCCACGACAGCCACAAAATATAGAGTTTTTTTAACCTTGAAGATAAGTTCAATGCACCTTATACTTTTCTTGAATATAAAAAATATTATTTAATAAACTTGTTAACGCCGAAATTTTGTTGAAAGCTCTCAAAAGCTCTTGTCCTAACATTGTTACTTCCTTCCTTTCTAATCTTGACCTCCATATTTTAATCCTATCATACAGAGGCGGTGCCCTTCGATCCCTCTTCACTTTTCATGTCAAAGATTAAGATGAGATTAACATAAAATAAATACCTTCACGCTGTATTCCGCATATAGCGTAGGCAGAGGGAGCCTAATGTTAAGACATTTTGCAGCCCACACATAACCCAATTTTTGAGACATTATATGTCGAGTGGTGGATCTCAAAGTCGAGCTTTATATTGTATTAAATACGTAATATTTCGAAAATTGGGTGGAAAATGATAAATAAGAGCGTTTTACCACTTGGTTCCTTCTGTTTACCCTTTTGTATGTGGGAAGTACGATGAAGTTGCAAAAAAAAATTAAGTGATAAAAATATTGACACTTGAATGTCCTAAATATGAATACAGAGACATTAATCACTAGAATCTATCCAACGTCCTTTCTGCAAATACCTAAAAAAAAAAAAACTAAAACGAAGTAGTAAGTATACAGGATGAGTAAAATTTCTGAATATACTAAAAACGGATACGGATGCGGATGTGAGGGGTTCCGTACTTACGCCTTGCGGTTTCCTATTAAAGGAAGATTTAACTAAAAGTATACGTAAGGAAAAATAACATTTATTTTTCTTCTCGCATTTATTTTTATATGCAAAAGATGTATCGATCATAATGAACCTAAAACCTATAGCAAAATCTAAAGAAAAATATATATTTTTTCTTAAGATTTTGCTATAGGTTTTAGGTTAACGACGTTGCGTTTCGCCACAGAAAATGAAGATCGTAAAGTGAGATGCGCCACCATAAAATAGTCTCTTCAATATTAACATATTGAAGCGATAGGATTTGAGCCTATAATTATCGTAAATTTTCTTATGATGTTATTATATTATTTACAAACAGAAATAACTTTTATACACAATGTATGGCATATTTTTTTACTGTTTACTTTGAACATAACCAAATGAATAAAGATGAAATTGCTATATAATACTTTTTCAGTAACATTATCTTTAAGACAATATGCAAAACTAGCCTTTACGTACGTATATATTAACCAATCTTGAGTTATGTATGTCTGTCCATCGCAATCAGTGCAAGGGATAGCAAAAAGTTTCCATTTAACATAAAAGCTTTTTCGGTCCGAACTTTTATGAGAGTTTATGTATATAGTCGCTTCTTTTTGTATTTGTTGTATTTGAGTAACGTAGTAAAGTCGGCTTCAGTTTAGAAAATTTACATAATATTGTACTTCTTAGGTGTGTCAATTATTAAAAAAAATAATGTATTTATTGTATTTTATATGTTATAAAATTAATTGTAAATAAACAATTTCATAATAATAGATATTTCATAAAAATGACTGAATAAAATTAAATTACCCGTGCAATATTAACTTTAACGCGCGGCTTCGACCGCGTGTTTTAATTACCTGAGGCAGCTCTGACCTCGAATATGGTGAGTTACATCACAATTAAGACCTACCGTCATCTTCGTTATATGGACTATCCAACTTAAATAAAAATCGAACCAATAGCTTCTAAGATTAGCGGGTTCAATCGAACTCTTTACCTTTATATAACACTAGCGGCCCACTGGCGGCTTCGCCCGCATACTCCCTACAATACTTTTATTATGCTGCATTTGCCAACAGATTGATTCCTTCAATCATGAACACTACTTGTGACTATATCATAGGACATCCTCAGTTGCAAGGGCGTCCCTCGCGGGACTAAAGCCTAAGCTTGCGGCCGTAAACAGCGCTGAATTATTTTCATTTTGCATTTTCTCGAAAAGTTTACGTCCAAATTACATGCTTTAAAAGCCGAAGATTATCTTCATTAAATTTTCTTTATGATTAATTTTCGCTCGTAAGTTTTAATATATATGTAAAATAAACATCGATGAAATATCAACTTATTTATAAGAGATGAAATAAAGAACCAATAAAATTAAATATTTTTGTCATAGTCGCTACTGACATATAATTAACTGTCGTTGCAGCGCACGCGCTTAAAGTAATTCCATGGCGTTCCTTATTATTATTATTTCGGTTTAAGTTTAACTAAGACAAAACAAAAAGAAAGTAAATCCTGAGATCTTAGCGTGTAAACAAATAAATAAACAAACTAACGGACGAACGACTGACCGTCCGAACAAACGAACTTACGAACGAACAAACAAACGTGTCGCGCTTACTTTTGCCCCTGCGCCACTGGCCTGATAATAATGGTGAAATGTAAATTCGTTTTCTATCATATATAATACTAGGAGGCTTCGCCTGCTTGTATTTTACTCAATATAACTTAACTTAACTTAACTTCACTTAGCTTCACGCTTTATCCCTAGCGGGGTAGTCAGAAAGAACGGAGCGCCAAATGCTACGTTTACTCAATATAAAATGAATATATTGTGCATCTTTCACTCTGTTGAGTAGAGCACATACAAGATATAAGTATACTATGAGGGTCGTAAAGGATTGCGTGGAGGTATTTAGCTGTAATTATCATATAAAAGTACACAATTCATGTCCTCCAGCACAGAAAAAAGTAAGCTTCCCATTCAACGCAATCAAAAGATGAAGAATGTTTGTGTGTAGTTTTTGTTACATTTTGTATGAAAGTCGCCGAGTAATGAAAACCTAACTATAATATATTTTCCATGGAATGCATTAATAACATTTTGCAAGAAATAAAATGTAACAATAAGAGCAAAGGAAATAACCTGAAAGAATAAAACTTATATTACAGGAAAAAACCATTACAGACTCATATTTGTAGTTTATTTCACATAAAGTAAGTGCATACGGACGCAAACTGATATTTATCAACTCAAGTCGCGTTACCGTCGACCTACAGTCATGAAATTAGTACTAAACTGTCGGTGGGGGAGAGCGATTCGCCTTTGACTTTTTTATTTATTTTTTCTTTTTTTTTTTACTTTTTTACCAAAAATCTACAATATTTTCGGGTATTCCTTGATTAAGTGAATATTTCTAAAAATATTCTAGTGTACATATTATATAGAGAATGATTCAAAAATGTTATTTCCATTTGTACGAGATCGAGTTTTAAATTACTTTCAAATATGCTCTGGGTTTCATTTGACAATCTTTTTCCTGCTTTTCATATAGTTTTATACATGTGGAACAAAAATATATTGTGTCGCAGTGAGATAGTGTCGTTGATGGGATGGGCTGTGGGTTCGGTTCCAATTAGAAAATGGTATTTAATTTTATTTTCTCAATCTGATAAAACATGATATGATAAGTTCATCCATTTAACGCCCAAATCTCTAAGCGTAACGAAAAATTTAAAGGCAGTGTCTTGACTTTAGATTCTTTTACACAAAAGCAATAAGCGAGACTAATTTAGACCCATGAAATGAAAAATAGTTTGTATTATGATATTGACTAAACAACGAATCTTTAATGTCTCTTTAACGGATAAATGGAACTTTAAAGTCTCCATATACTAAGACAGACCTTTGTTCGGGTTCTATTCTTATCCATAGTATTTTTTAAAGATAATATATTTATATAAGATTTCCTATATCTGTTTTCAATAATATTAACATAGAAATGGAAATTTAGTACAAGTTATAACATGACTAAATCATGTATTATTCACATGATACATGATTCAGCCATGTTAATGAAATGATAATTTATTTTACTATGCTTGAGTATTGATAAATTTATATTAAAGTGAAAAAATATAAGTATGTACCTAAAAATCCCAGAATTAAAAAAATATCAAGACATTATTTAATTTTACTTTGACAAAGCTGAAAAAAATCGACTGTAAATTAAGGAACGGTCGTGGCGCAGGGGCACAAAGTGTGACTGTAAACGCGACTGGTTGTGGGTTCGATCCCCACTCGAGGAAATGAAATATTTATTTAAATGTATATTTAGTTCCGCCGCTCAGCACACAACGCCTCCAGAATTCGACGGAAAGTGGGGAACGGAGTGTCTTAACACTAGGTTCCCTTTGCCTACCCTGCTGTGTGCGGGATAAGCGTGAATCTAAATAAATAATAAATATAAGATATTGCTATATTTATTTTATCCCGAAGGATACAGAGTGAAGCTGAATGTAAATATAAATTTATTGCGGTACATAAAACAAAAGACTTTAAAATATAAAGACAAATCATAGCACAGGTGTATTTATAGATTATCTAAACAATTCTGACACTCAAATATGTCGAGATTTTCCTTTGGGATTCTCTCGCAACCCAAAAACATTGGAAAACTGTCTTTACTCAAAAATGTTGTTATATAAAAGTCAGATAACGTAATTTTTCTTGCAAAATATTTATAATGAAGGCTATTGTGAATAACTGTCGATGGTAGATTAAATTTTTAGCTTTTCGTATCTTAAAAGAAAAAAGCAGAAGGCTAATAAAATAATTTTGTATGTATCTGTTTGTGGGCCTGTCCGTCTGTCAAAATCAATTTTTCTCAAGATCGCGTTGAAATGAACATCAAATATTACCTACAGACCTACAGTCCCTCAGGGAACAAAAAAATACTTTAATATACAGAGTTTAGGTACATAAGAATAGAATCGCATAAAAACACATTAAAAATCACAGCAAGGTAGGTAGAGGGAACCTAGTGTTAAACCACTCCGTGCCAAACATTCCGCTGAATTCTGGAGGCATTGTTGAATGGCGGACCTCAACACGCAATTCCTCCAGCGATGCGACATCAGAGCGGAGAAATGTAAATAATATACATTCAAATAAATATATCACTTCCTCGAGAGGGGAACGAACCCACCCAGTCGCGTCTAAAGTCACACTCTGTGCTCCTGCGCCATGACTGGCCTCAAAAGGCATTTTATTGTTAATTTATTAAATTCGATATCTAGTGATTTTTGAACTTTATTTTCTATACTATATCTTGAATGACCCACCCCTTCTGATGGATGAAATACTAAGTAAGAGATAGAAAAGAATCAGAAATCAAAACGTAAATGCAACTCTGTGGGAATATTAGATATAATTACACAAATATAATTCCGTCTTCTAAATAGTTGGGAAAGATTACCTCTATAACCTGTATCAGTCGATTTCATAAATTAAGCAAATTCCGTTATAAATTTACATATAAAATAGGAATAACTTTGTTATTACAAAGTTATTCCTATTTTATCCATTTTATCCAGAGTATAATCCAAACCAAAATAATATAATCACTATTATCGTTTCTTTCATCTAATGACAAAGAAGAACTGCTGATATCAAGAATATAAATACTTATCGGAAATTTAAATACAGCCATAATGAATTTACTATCAGACGATTACTATTTTTTTTAATTTCAAACGTATCCAGCACATATCAGGACAGAGAGTTACACTCCACTTTCGGCCCGAATTCAAGATAATGCGTGTAGAGCTATATTTTTTGTTTGACTTCACGCTTTATCCCGTACATAGTAGGATACTCAAAGGGAACCTAGGAAACCTAGTGTTAAGACAGCCCATTCCCATTAAGACACTTCCGTTCCCCACTCATGGTGCATTTTCCCATTCTGATAGGTACGCAGCGTTGAGTTCCGCCATCTAACACGCAATGACTCAAATTAAATGGTACGCCAGACTAGTGACTAGTGCCCTAATACTGAGCTCTGTCCACTTACCCTACTATGAAAGAAAAAAAATCGATTAAAAAAGACTTATTTATAAAGTTTCTAAAGGAAATAATCATATAAAAGAAACAGCGTTGAAATAAAAACTTACTTGTATTCATTCAAGTAATAAGTCAGCATGAATATCTTTCAATCCATTTGAAATGTACTAAGACAGCAGAAACGTAGAGGGGATTAGATTTTCTCAAAAGACACTTGTCAGCCTATCGCAAGATTTATGAGATTCATCTGCCTTCTTTAATTTATTAACTTTCAGTTTTATTGTAGCGAATAAAAAAGTGAGGTCTGACTGTAAACACGACTGTTGTACAGAGTTCCCTTCTCTCTCTTAACACTAGGTTCCCTGTTCCTACCCTGCTATACGCGGGATAACCTGTTATTAACGGCAAGTTAACTAAATAATATTTACTACTAAAAATAACCAAACTTATCTAAAGATATCTAAGAGCACATACGCGATATATTTGCTAGTCGGAAGTCCTAGGTTCCATCAGCTATCTTCCAATACTATCAACAGACCAGCTCGATGGTACCATAATATTATATTGTCATTTAATCTACATATAAATTGCAAGTTTCATGATGATATAATAATTATAAGTGCGTGTTATTCAGATTCTTAGATTTTATTACATACGTGTAGTTACAGCTCGACCAAATGAAAGGAAGAAAGAAGGAAAACCCCTTTAATCTCCATAAACTCAGGAGTAACCCTAAATTTTACCCTTGAGAAATACTTCCTTTGTTTTACCCCAGAAAAATACGTTGTACGAAAAAACATTAAAAAGAAAAGCATATAACATTACACCATAATCGCTTATTTAGCTTTCGGTCGTGTTTGCTTTGTAAATAAAATAACGTTCATAGTGTACTATAGCATCCTATGTATATAAGGTAGCTTTTACTTGGACTTCGCTTCTCATGTTTTTTCTATCTTCACGCTGTATTTCGCACATAGCAGGGAGGCAGAGGGAACCTGGGGACCTATTGTTAAGATACTCCGCAGAATTTTGACGGTATTGCGTGTTGAGTGGCGAGGAAGTGAAAATATTAAATGTTTCATTTCCTCGAGTGAGAATCGAACCCACAACCTGTCGCGCTTACGACCATGACTAACCCCTTATATTCATATGGAAATTACTAAATTTTGTGTACGATATATAACACATTTTAAGAGGAGGAGGTAACTCGAACCGCAGGCACAGTGCATTACCTCGACACGATTAACGAGATGTTATATAGACTATAGATAGCCTACCTCGACACACGAACTATCCAAAACAAAATTCTGAATTCGACGCCTAAGTTTTTGAGATTAGCGCGTTAAACCTAACATACTGTTTAGATTTTTATTTTTAGTATAGACATACACAGTTAAGATATGCGGAATGAAATGTAATTTATATTAATGGGTCAAAAGACCTAAATTTTTAACCCTGTGTGAGTTAGAGCTGCCTGGTTAAGGCATTCATACATAAAACATGTAATTTCACATTTTTTCAGGATAACAGTTTTTATAAGCGAAATTATTAGAGATAATTGACAATGTCTGAAACACTTACTCGCAGCAAAAAAAAAAAAATAAATCTAAAAATCCCGACATAGCAGGGTAGGCAAAGGGAACCTTGGAGCCTTGCGTTACAACATTCCGTTCCCAATAAGATAATTCCGATCCTTACTTTCCGCCGAATTCTGGAGGCATTGCGTGTTGAGTGGTGGAACTTAACGCCGCGCTTTGCCACGAGCTAGGAAACAAAAATATTTAATAGTTTACTTCCTAGAGTGAGAGTCGAAGCCAAAACTGATTCATACTTAATTTTAAACTTAAAGCTGTTGTGATCTACAATATATCTGAATATTAGTATATCGGAATAAAAATAGAAAAGTAAAAAAATAAGTTTGTATTGCAATAAACAACAATTTCAATTCACAAGCATACCAAAATTAAAATATGATTATTATTTTTTTAATTATGATTTCTGTTAGAGGCCAATCCCTCACACTACCCTGCTATGTACGAAATACAGGAAGTTAAAAAAAAACAAAAATAATTATAAGTGGCGAAGCCAAGTAATAATCGATAATAATTATAAAAATATATATGTCAAAAAGTCAAATGATTCCTTCACGTAGCCCTCCTCGTATAGAAAGATATGTAGGAATAGCTTAGCGCCTAGAAAAAAGCCACGCAAAAATATTATATTTTGATATATGAAAAATAAAATCTAAAACCTATACAGTTTTACACAATTTTAAAGCACACTTGAGTTATTAATAAAAATATCAATATTACAATTATAATCATATATATACAAAATTAGTGTAAATAGACAGTAAATTTTACTTTTATATATTTTTTAAAACGTATGTTTAAATGAAACATATACTTAGTGACTAAACTCTATTTTCTCTGTTATTATATCTTTATTTAATTATTATATACAAGAATCGCGACTTACCTATGCATTATAACGTCCTTTCACTAAGAAAGCCGGTGGCGTACTAACGCTCGGAGTAACAGGGGTGGTTTTAGATGTATATAGAGCTGTTTATTTATGTTAGATGAAATTGATCGAGAAATATTTGTATTGTGACAGAGTTTCTGTTTTCTGTTTTTATTTGATATTGTTTTTTTTTATTTACTTTGATAAATTGATATATATTTTTTTTTATTTTGTAATTTCACGCTATGTGTTTCATATAGCAGGGTAGGGAAAAGGGACTTAATCTTAAGGCTAAGTTCCTTAAAACTCCGTTCACCACCTTCCACCCTATTTTTGAGACCTTGAGTATTAAGTGGCAGTACATATATCACATGTTGTCTTATTGCACATGCACGAAAATGAAAAAAAATCGTCTCTGGGATGAATGGGAATCGAACTAACAATTTTATGTTTTTCCACATGTTAGAAAAAAACTCGTCTCAAACTTAATCATATTTATATAAATATAATTAGGTATAAGTGATTCATCGTGGTTAAATGGAAATAACTAATAAGTCTGACTCCAGATAAATTAGGGTTCATCAAAATGATTACGTGGCGTCATATAGTATATATATAGCCTTTCCTTTTTTTCCTTTCCAAATGCAAAGAAGTTCCCGAGAAAATCACATTCAATCAAACACACTCTTCAGTTTCATGATAGTTGTATAGATAAGATCAAGAAAATAATGTATCAAATCTCCAAGTTATAGCATCTCAAGTAATTATTCGTATTGAGTTTGCAACAGTAGCTGAGCCCCGCGCCCGCCCACCCAGCAACAGTTTGCCCATGGGGTTGCTATATACAAAATTACCCTAATTATTAGTTATTTTGATATATTAATAGTATTATCTCAAGGTCATCATTAGATCAATTTTAGTTTAAACAGCTTAAAAGATATCGCAGCATAACACTTTTTGGTATGTTATATATTTTATTTTAACTCTTTTATGGTTATTACATTTACATACATTTTGTTGCCATTGGCGAACGCGAAAAGAAAGGAAAAAACGTGAAAAGAGCAGAGACAAATGCCTATTATTTTGGCTCTGCTTTCCCATTTTATGTAAGCGATGCTCAACATAAAGATTTTTCTTTTCTCGCATTATTTTAGATCATTTCGTTTTCAAAAGACGTTACGTGTGTGATAAACTATCTGAAATTGTTTATTATCATCAATAATCATCGTTTAATCATCAATTTAGGCACATTCAGACTATTTCAAAATAGCGTCTACGTTTACTTAATTAAAAAGTAAAGTTAAATAGATATTTAGTTAAATTAGATACCAAAGAATTTTCGTTAAAAAATACCTTATTTGGATTAAGCCTACACTATAAGAAACTTGTAAAATATAGAATATAGAAACTTATAAACCTTATTACAAGTAAAATTTTTCATGCAGGCAATATTCTCATTTCCATAGAAAATGGATCATAACACGACTAATTGGACGTATCTTGTGTACTCATACAATTTACTGCTTAATACCAACACTTTTCATTTGTCGTATTATAGTGGAAGCTGTATCGGTTAGAACATTGTAAATAAGACTTTATTTTAACAACAATAACATTCAATTTTGATTGATAAGAAGTTTTTTAAAAGAATAATTTGATAGCAAGGGTATAATTACAATAAATTTGAAACTTAACTCGATGTAAATAAAGTTTAATTTCAATATAGCATAAGTTGATTAGATATCTTATCTTATTGAAATCTTAAAAAATACTTTATTTTTTATTTAAATAAGGTTCAATTTCAAACGACGATGTTAGCAAATACAAGGCATCAATCATACCGATATTATATACCACTACGGTTTCACCAAGACGCTGACACCCGTTAAGTGTTGGATGAGAATATAGGTATATCTTTCTTAATTATGTTCTCATTAATGGAGAAAAATAGACTTAATAATGACAAGGTACTACGTATTTTATATTTATTAGTTTTTTTTTCTCAACCTATCGCCGTTCACTGCTGAACGCAGGCCTCCCTGATCAAGTGGGATCTATGCCGATCTTGGGATCCTGGCATCCATCTGTTGCCAGCCATCTTCTTTATCTTCTTTATTATTCTATGCCATCTCTCCGGACGTACCATCTACTGATGGAACCAACACGTGTTAGAGTGGAGCTCCGCCGAGCTTAGGCAAACGTAGTGTAGGACCACGATTACTTATTTATCTATCAACAACTCAACGCGACGGTTGTGGGTGCGATTCCCACTCGGATGTCGTAAATGATTTTCATTTCCTCGGTCAGGTAACAAGTTAAGGCGCGGCGTTGAGTTTTGCAATTCTACAAACAATATCTCCAAAAATGGGCGGAAAATGGAGAACGTCTTAAGACTAGGTTCCGTGCTCTGCTATATGTGGGATACGGCGTGAAGCTATAAAAAATCTATCAATTAATAAGAAAAAAAGAAAACCACGGCAGTCGTAGCGCAGGGGCACAGGATTGTGGGTTCGATTCCTACTTAGAATAATAAAATATTTCATATTTTCATTGTTTGGAGACAAAGCGCGGCTTTGAGTTCCGCCACTAAACATGTAATGCCTTCAGAATTTGGTGAAAAGTGGAGAACGGAACTGTCTTAATGAGAACGGAGTATCTTAACATTATGTGCACAGATTCTCTTAGCCTACACTGCCATGTTCGGGGTGCATGAAGTTAAAAATTTTGATTAGGAAGTAGATATAGGGGTAACTTAGTTATTTGCCGATATTCCTACTAGAAGAGGAAAATCTTTTTCTTAAGACAATGATCATATAAAGTAAATTATAAAAAGGTTTTTAAAAACAAATAAAAGCTTTCCAGGTGTTTTGGTTATGGTATATTATTTTTACACACTGAGAAGTGGTTTACATTGAGCTTGAAACATTTCACATATAGTAAAACACATACTAACACGGAAAGTCAAATAAAAATTTATAACAACACGTACGTAGAGAAAGGATTGACTAACTAACTCCCAATTATGCAAATTAGGTCCTCATTATCGAACTAAAGGCGAACGACAGTAGAATTTTTCGAATAAAAATTCTCAATTGTATATAACTTCATACTTCGAAGGTCTATTGATCTTCTTTTAGATTTCCAACGATAGCATCTATAATGAAAGTTGAATAGAAGACGGTATCTTATATCCGTTACTCGTTTATTTCAACGAATCGTCCCCAGAGATATTTTCCAATATTGACTTTTAAAGTCTTTCATTGTATTGTAAGGAATATTGAATATATTTAATTATTTTTGATGTTCAGGCTAATCTCCTATTTTTTGATAAAACGAGTCTGGTGACAAGACACTCAATTCATTATTTTTTTTAATTTTTCGGAACAAGATGCTGCGCTTATCTCTATATATAATAAGACAGTAAAAATATTTTGTCTGTACATTTAGTAATTTTGACTGAAATGGATAGAGGGATACTTAAAAAGACTAATAGAAAGCAAAAAGATTTTTTTTGAATTTCTTGTCTGTCTGTCTGTCTGTCTGTCTGTCTGTCTGTCTGTCTGTCTGTCGACATATTGTTATCCGCATTTTTCTCTGAAACTACTGAACCGATTTACTTGAAAATTTCACCAATTGCTTTGTTTTAACTCAATTTAGGTTCTAAAGTTTGGTTCATCAAAATCGGTTCATTAAAAAAAAGTTATCGTCATTTGAATGAACTCAAGGCATTAGCTTGCCAGCGAATGTTATATAGAAATCGCGCTGGTATGACCCTGGCTAAAGAATGACGTTCGAAACGTTAATTTAAACTTTATATTTGGTTGTCATTCTATTATAGGGTGTGAGGCCAG
>JAATLQ010029272.1:0-14119 GCA_013421005.1 Heliconius erato x Heliconius himera | reverse complement strand
CAATTGACAGAATTGACTTCTTTTACAGTTTTATTGTATTTAGAGATATTTCTTTTTTACTTAGTCTTACTGATGGTAACGACTAAATAGGCCATTGTAGTATTGTAGGCACAGCGTTCGACCGTAAACGTGATCATTGTAATATACAACCTCCCCACCCGATGTAATATTAAAATTGAAATTATTCTCTTTTCCCAGCCCTGGTAAGGCAAAATGCGGCGTTGAGTTCCGCTACTCAATATGCAATGTGAAAAACGCAGTGTCTTGACATTAAGCTTCTTCCTTATAAATCTTCGTTCCTCATCTGTAAAAAAGTATAAAAGAGAATATGGTTATTTATGTCAATATAATAGAATAATGGTATTCAAATGTAATTCAATATATGTAAAGTATTCGTTAAATCTTAAACGGGTTGCTTAATAAATTTTTTTAAGTTGTTTCAGCGTCAGTTACTTTCTAATTTATTACTCTTCAGTACGCGTATTTCATTATAATAATTTATATACTTAATGCTGTTGAAACACAATATCCATTAAGGCAAAATTTTTAATAAAGAAGATTGAAATGTATACCATCAAGATGTACTTATTAAATTTAATTAATTACAGTCGTGTGATATTTTAATTTTTAAACTTCTTTGTATATAATATTATAATATTAAGATTTTATTATTTTTAAATATAGCAAAGCAAAACAAAATATTGATTTGGTTCTCGAGCAGGTCTTATCTTAAAGATCAGATTAAAAAGATATTTACTATGCGAAGTCTAGACAAAATTCATAAGAATATTTTCAAGTTTTCTATTTTATTTTATATACGGATATATCTACGTACTATATAAACATGTTATGGTCTTAGGAAATAACCTATCACATACAATCGATACTATATAATATGAAAACGTATATTTGAACTTAACAATTTTAAGTAGATAATAAAAAGATATATAGAAATGAATGAAGATAACGTGATAACTTCTTTTTTTTACATTTGGTCCTCACGTTGGGAAATATTTTACAATAACAATATCTATCTTCCTGTTCCGATCGAGCGGATCTCAGACTGCACCGGATATTATAGAACGAGGAGCGGTCCCCGCATTTTATGATTTGGTAACCTCTGCTCAGCGTGATGGGAATCTTGTACGATTGTAATTGAGTTAAGAATCTCCTTATTAAATCATATTGTTACAGCAAATTTGCTTTACGATTTCTATGTTAAAAATAAAAATAAATCAGCTTCACGCTGTATCTCGCTCACAGCAGGGTAGGCAGAGGGAACCAAGTGTTAAGATACTCCGTTCCCCACTTTCCGCCGAATTCTGGAGGCATTGAGTGTTGAGTGGCAGAACTCAACGCCGTGCTTTGCCTCGACAGTAAGTAACTTTAAGTAAATATTTCATCTCCTCGAGTGGGTTCGAACCCACAACCAGTGGATTTACAGTCACACTTTGTGCCACTGCGCCACGACTGGCCTCAATTTTCAACAAAATTTCTATGTTGAAGGATATAAAACATTCGTACTCTTTAAATATTTTTTATGTAAGAAAATATGTTTTCATACGATACTTTTTGGTGTAAATAATTACATAAATGTTGATATTTTTTTATTAATTTAATGTTAAATCTTTATCAAAAAGAATCTAAAAGAATTTTAAGAAAAGTAATAAAAATCATATAGGCGGAAGGCCAACAACAACCACTTCTTATGGCTACTTTTCAAAGAAAGAACTTACAGATCAACAATTAATTAAAGTTTAAACGTTGAACTTTTAAAATGAAACATAAAGAAAGTAACAAAATAAAAAGAATCTGGACATCTAGTTAGAGCCAACGGTACACGTTGTTAGTGATCATTAGAAGAAGTGGCTTGGATTTTTGAGGGATTTTGCATCGTCAATAACATGTTTTATTCTTTATTTTTAGCGTTCATTCGTTAGTGAAATTGCCCAATGTGGGATAATTTTTTGTGTGTTTCATACTAAGGATTTATGATTTTAAGGCAGAGAAATATGAACTTTTATAAACTAATCTCGTGAGATAAGGTAGGTATATACTCACTTTTTTAAAATAAAAAAAAAGTAAATCTTAACGCTGTATCCCACTCACGTCATGGTAAGCAGAGGCAACATAGTGTTAAGACACTCCGTTCCGCACTATCCGATGAATTCTGGAGGCTTTGCGTGTTCAATGGCGGAACTCAACGCCGCGCTTTTGTCTCGACACCAGAACGAAGAAATGGAAATATACATTTAAATAACAATTTCATTTCCTCGAGTGGGTATCGAACCCACAACCAGTCGCGTTTCGACTGGCCTCTACTCACTTTTTAACTACATAATATATTGAAGGAAATAAACGATTTTTCTGTAATTTAAATTATTTTTTTAATACAAAGAATGTAACAGCGTGTCTAAGAATTCTTTTTTTTCTAGAAATATCCACAAGTTCAACGTTTGTCAACATACAGTTGCATTCAACAAGACAAATGTACGTTAGACGAGTATCCAACATTAACTACCTAAGTTTGTCTCCTGTTCCTAATATTCGGCGAAACTCCAGAACTACTGTTGCGAAGTTTTAGCGCTCATAAGCTTATTACTATTTGAGTAAGAAACTTCTATTTTGTCACTTAAGGCGGATTACTTCGAGCACAGTATTGAAAACGGGAATTAAAGTATACCACAGACACGCTTATGGTATTACAAGTATTTGTAGACTGTACTCAGTTTATTATAGAGTAAGTATTTTCAAATTGAGTGTATATTTTTATTGTTGGAATGGTTGAAGAGAGAATATTTTTAATTTAGAATACAGAAATTAATAACAAAGATTTTTATTTAAACGATAAGTATTTAAATATCAATTAACAAAACTTAAATTAATTTAACGCCAGCATAAGATACTGACAATAGTCTCAGTTCCACTATTTTTTTTTACAATTCAATTAATTAAAACAACCTTTAAACTTTAGACTATATATTTTTTATTTCATTTACAATTTTTTTTCTATGTATTATAATAACAATAATAATGAAAGCTGATTTTTATGGTACATGACTGAAATTGTATTTATGTGTCTCGATTAGAACATGTTACGAATTAGTATTACGTAAACAAAGCGTGCTGGCGCTTAGATTTTGTGAGGCTCGACTCTGAGCCTAGTCGTCTTTAGAGATCTACAAGATAAGGTTGAGTTAAAATATTTAATTTATTTGGCTTAATATTACTATTGTCGGCTATCGAAGTCACTTAGCACTAGGAACTCTCTGGCCACCCTATATTTTTTTCGAGTTTCACGCAAATAAGACACTCTGTGCCCTATTAAGAGACGTGTTCAGTACCCTCGAGTGGCAATCGAACCCACAAGCGTCGCGTTTACAGTTGCACGCTTGTACCCTTACGCCATACTGGCCTCATTTCACTGGCTGTATTCTGCTTACGATGTAGAGAAAACCAAAGAGAGCCTAGTGTCAAGAGACTTCGTTGGCCCGAAGTTTAGAATTTTTTTCATGAAAATAGTAGCACTTTGACATTATTTTTCAGCTTCACGCTGTATTCCACACTCAGCAGGGTCGACAGGGAATCTAGTGTTAAGGCAGTCCATTCATCTGGAGGGATTGCGTGTTGAGTGGTGAAACTCAACGCCGCGCTTTGCCTCGACACCAGAACATTTTTTCATTTTCTCCAGTTTTAAAGAAGAACCAAAAATAACACTATTGTGTATTTTAGCTTATCCACAAAAACCTGTCGAATAATTGAAGAGCTCGTAAGAGACTGGGTGGTTCGTGTTTTCAAGATTTAAGTAAGATTTATGTACGTTGTAAATCAAAAGCTACTGTCTATTTTTACAAATAATTGAGATAAAACGTATATCATTATTGCAATCTGTTGGTGCTGCATTTATAAATTAAATTTATATATAACTAGCCGCCCGTCTGCGGCTTCGCCCGCTTAAATTATATTATTATTGATTTAGTAAACAGAATTGACTGACTGACTATAATGTCTTCTAATATGATTTTTTTACTACATTGTCGTAATTTCCATAATGATTTTTGATTGTTTTGAATTAAAAAATACGACCAATGTTGATATTTATAAATATATACATATAGCTAATTATTTATTACACGTATATATCTTTGTAACATTACGTTCTTTTTATGTTATGTACGTCTCATCATAATTTAAAAACTCTGTTAAATGTGCTGATGTCAGTAAATAATTTAATTTATTCCTTCAGAAACAGCCTTAAGTGTTAAAGTAGTGTTTAAGTAGTGCGCCGCGGATAGAGGGAACTCCCTCGACGTGGTCCCCTGGTCCACTGCTTGCACGGGAACTCCGTACAACGCAGCGAAGCGCGGGGGGCGGGGGCCGCTGGGTGCGGCGGTGTCTGCGGCCGCGGCGGGGGACGCTTGTATCCCTGCACGCGGCGGCTTGTGGCTGCTCATTCCTATGAGCGCGGGCGGCGGTGGCCCTCGGTGACTGTCCTCACAACTCGACGGCCCATCCTGATCCGGGGCCGGGCGATCCAGGAGGAGAGTGGAGTGGAGTTCCCTCCGCACAGGCCAGTGCGGGCGGAATTCATCCTTATTCTTCTAGAAATAAGGGCGGAATTTCCTGGCGTGGTCTTCTGGGTTCGGGTGAGCTTGCTTCGGTCCTCTCGTTGTCGTCTTCTTCTTCTGGTTGTAGTGATGATGAGTTGTTCCTTAGCAGATCCCAGAGAGTCAGGATCCCAGAGAGTCAGGCTGATCCCAGTCGTATAATCAAAATATCAGTCGTATAAATAGTTATGAGAACAGAATGCAGTTTTTAAAAAAAATATTTTTGTATTCTGTTATTCTTTTTAAGTGTCCCTCTCCATTCCACATCCATTTCAGTCAAAATTACTAAATGTACAGACAAAAACATTTTTACTGTTTTTAAACGGTTTTACTTAGATTGGCCTGTTTGTTTGGGTCAAATTTACTAATTGGAATTTTACCCTCTTCCTGACACCAGATCGATCTGATATTTAGTACTCACTCTTAATATTGATGACAATACAATAAAATAAAAAAAATATGCCTGTAAATCCAAAATGGCCGCCGATACAAAATGGCGGATTACATATTACTTCACAACAACATCTTTATGGATATCAAATGAAAGGGCTTTATTGGTAGAATAGAGCTCACTATAAAAAAAAAAAAATTTAAAATGGCCGCCGCGACAAAATGGCGGATTACATATTTTACACAGCCACCTCAATATAGGTGTCTAATGAAAGGGCCTGATTAGTAGAAGAGCTCATTCTGAAAAATAGAATAGTTTTGACAGTGTAGGCAGGTAGGTATATTTACTTTTACAACTTAGAGAGGACAAGCTTACGTAAGTCTGAGTCGAGTAGTCTTTGGAAGGATTCTGTATAGAAGAGTTAGATTGCAACTATTTGTCAGGAAATAAACCATGTAATAGTGAGGCATTACATGAACTCGGTAGAATGAGAAGTATCATCTAGCAATAGACCTAAAAACTTGAAAATAAATTAAATAAAAAAATATTTTTATGGTAAACGGTTTTATTACAATACAAATAATGTAGATAATGTACTAAAAGCAAAAAATAATTCGGTAAGTCCTAGCTACCAGATCGCACCAATCTTCCCATCAATCTGGGGTACTGATCAGACAAATAATAAAATCGTTGTGCGTTGTGTATCTAGAATTAATATATGATAGTTTCACGCGCCTTAAATATTTTTTAAAAAATATTTTTTTATTTAATGTATATTATATACAAATTAGAATAAAATCAAATGAAAAATTATATGAAGTCACAAAAATCATTTAATCTGTTTAAGATTTTTTTTTAATACTACAGTATGCTAATACTACATTATAGTGACTTATATTGTACTATCACTACTAACTACGTTAACATTACGTTAATACTACGTTAGATTGACTTTTACTGTAATATCATAAGATTGTCGTATATTAATTTAGATTTATTTATCGGAGAATTTACGATAAGAATCTGTGGAAGCAATTTCATTTTGGGAAAATGGTTGCCTTCAGTAATGTGATTAAATATACTTGCTGATTTATCAACAACTCATCGGCTCGGATGTTATTATTAAAGTGAGAAGTAATAGAGAGAACTGTAGTTGATATAGTATTATTTCTTATATTAATTGTAATTGTGAGGGCCACGCGAATCTAAATTAGAATTCTTAAAAAAAATATTTGTAAAAACAAAAACCCCGACTGCATAAAACTAAAAAGAAAATAAACAAGTCCAATAGTTTATTAGGATTAAGAGTCGGGACCTATAAGTAATTCTTCAATCAAAAAAATCTTTACCAGAAACCTCGCATAATTTAAAGAGATCCCGACTGTTAATCCTAATAAACTATTGGACTTGTTTATTTTCTTTTTAGTTTTATGCAGTCGGGGTTTTTGTTTTTACAAATATTTTTTTATTTTTCAATTTTTTGTTAGAATTTATTATGGTAATGATAATCATGATATACCTTTTTGAAATTCTGAAATTGAGCTCTTTAATTTGATACCCATATTGTAATATTCGAAACGAAAATTTTTTTTTTCACTACGTCTAATGGCGTACCACAGCCGCCATGATTATTTTTTATTAACGTCACCTATCTAAGAACACTTGGGCTGCTAATACAAATCTAACGATACCTCAAATATGTAAATCCGTTCAGCGGTTCTAGAGATACGAGGTAATAAAGAATATTACATACATACAAGATACGCGCGAAAAACATAACCCTTCCTTAGCAGTCGGGAATAAGACAAACTAGTCATAACTTAAAAAATACACATTTTACCAAAGCATTTGTAAAGGTTGTACTCAAAACACACAATCCCGGTATTAGCTGGATACTCCATAAAGGAAGGAAGCCAAAAGTAAAATATTCTTTTACTTCATTTTCAAATCTACATTTTGTAGTATACAAGAGATATTTTTTCTGTATAATCCCAGTATTCACAGAGCTGGTTTTTGCTTTAGCAAATAGAAGCTGCAGTGAGTCCCAGGTACATTGTAAGCCGTTTTAGACAAATTGATGGCTGTAGCGTTACAATAAAAGTTTTGTAAAGATTTTTTGTTTCATTTTATTTGGAGCCGAGTTGAAAGATTACATCTTCTATATATTAACGAATGCATAGCACAATATCTCTTGAAGGAATGAGCTCACTGACTTCCTTAAATTTACTCTGTTGGATAAATATTAGAGGTAATATTTGAAGATATAATATGAACCAGAGCGTCTTAATAATAATAAATAAATAAAAAAAAATAAAAAAAAATAACCTGGCAAATTCCGGCGGCACCAATTTATTTCATTATCCTTATCATGGTAGCAAGAAAGGTTCTAGTGATATATAGGTCATAGTATTTTCATTTTAACCGTCAATGCGTGGTGACAAACAGAACACGTATATTAGACAGGTAAAAGAACGAACTAAAAAATACAAATATATAAAGAAAAAAAAAATTAACACAAAAGCTACTGAACCGATCCTTTTCCTAGTTAGATTATTTATATTAACGTATGTTATATTTTTTCCAAAACATTTCTTTATTATCTTCTTACGGATAATGAAACCCCAAAATATTAAAAAATCACATAAAAAATTATGAATGCAATGTATCGTTTTTTGGGCAGGTACTAAATAGCAAGTACTAAAAATACAATTTAATTAACAAACACGATTCCCCTGAAATACAACAAAACTTGATTCTTAAAAGAGTAACCTTAAGATAAAGTGCCGTGGGAGTAATTACGCCGCCTCGAGACTCGAACTCAAATAGCCTACAGCACTGAGCACAGTTTATTATATTACCAGGAAATTTACCTTTCCAAATGCTTTTCTAGAAGTAGAAGGTTGATTCTACGTATCCTGAACCATCGGATATAGCCCTAATGGCTATTACCTCTGGTAGTAGTTATTTGGTGAATTGATCACATTTACCTTTAAAGCTCAATTCCATCTGATTAAACGAGGTCGTAAATGTATTATAATTATTACGAAAAGTAACTGAACGTTCTTCGAAATTAAATAAAATAGAGACAGATATTATTATAACGTATAAACATGTAGTATAATGAATAAAATTGAGTCGTCTTGATGCTCTGTACTTCGAGAGACGTGAAATAAATGTACATATTAAATTTACTTGTTGGTATAATAAATCATTCAGTATAACATGAGCTTAGGCGTAGTCAAAAATCTTCTACATACATTTAAATGGCAAAAGCATTATTTATTGCATGAATATAAAACGTATATATATTTAATTTTGTCTTATAATATTTCTCACATATATATATTTTTTTTAATATTAGTATTAAATAATGTTTATGTTTTTACAATAGGAACTCTTTTTTTTACAACAGGAAATCATTCTACTCTAAGGTAAATCACAGTTTGTTTAACCCAATGACTGACAAACCAAAAAACACTGAAGTCAATTTTTTAATAGATATATTAAAATAAATATATTATACTATTGCTGAATTTAATTTTAGAAGAATTGCTGCCCAAAGTCAGTAAGTTAGTTTATAAGAAAAATTATCAATAATAATTAAGTTTATGTAAGTAATAAGTAAAACTAGTTTTAGTGTAATATCTGCTATAAAAAACGTCTACACTTTGTTATCCGTTCATATCAAACTTAATACACATAACGAAGACCCGAGAGAGAAAACAATAAAAATTTAATGAAGAATGTAGGAGAGTAAGACTGAATTTTATCGCCACCAGTAACGAGGTCGTACGTCAGTAGAGCTAAGAAAGGAAATAAGGCAAGCTATAGCTATTATTTTATTTGTGTATCAAATTGACTTAAAAATGCAATCAGTAAGAGATTTTACTAAAAGGATCACTAACTGTAGAACACATGGTCTGAATTTAATATAAACTCGGCTTTTTTAAAAAAAGAAACTGGTCAAGTGTGTGTCGGTATCGCCCACCAAGACTTCCGTACCAATTTCAGCATTGTAGGTCAAAGGAAAGTACAATTTATAAAAGTACACAAATTTAAGATTGCGGGCGGAAATTTAAGTATGCTCTCATTTTGTATGGAATGACATACAAATATAAATTTGTAATGATCTATGTTTTCAAATAGGTATTTTATAAGAAAAATCATTACAAAATTGTGATTAGATTTGTTCTTTTATTTGTATTATAAGTTTTCACTTTGTGCTAAATCTCATAATTGTAAGTCCACGGAGAGTACTCTATAGGTTTTGATTACGCGGAGAAATTCTCGCATCCTTTGATTGCGTTGACTTAGTAGCCAATTTTTTTTCTGTGTTCCTAAGGAAAATAGAATGCCAGCATGCGGATATTACTTTTCCTTAGAATTAAAACGTCAAGATTTTCTAGGAATTTATCTACAATTTGTTGAAAGCTGAATTTGACCTGATTTTGTAAGCCCACTATAATATAATGACAGTCTCAAACAATATTTCAAACAGGATGGTTCCAATATATTTTTAAAAAGTGCTGAAATGTGTATAGTAAACAAAAAGAAAACTATTTATAATCAAAAATGCAAATATAAAACTGTATCAACGATAATAGTTTAACATTAAATACATATAATTATTAGCTTATATCATATTAAATGGTGGATAAACTCTCCGATATTCAATATCTAATCAAGCAGTCTACATTCAGAAATGTCGCAAATCTATCAGTGAGCTCTTGGCAGGGTCGCATTGTTACCTCGAGGCGCTTTGGCGCTCCTCCAGACCCATCATTGAGCCATATAATCTCTCATTTAAATTTGTAAAAATTTACTATATGTTATAATAAAGATTAACATTATCTATTTTAGATGTAATATTGACCTCTTTATTAATATTTTTTTCTTATATTTCATACAAATTACAGTATAATGCCGAGTGGGAATCGAACCCACGATCGTTGCGTTCACAGTCGCATGGTTCTGCCACTGCGGCATCATGGACCTTGGATGGCTAAAACATTTAAGCGTGCTATCGAAAAGAAATGTTAAAGTCCTATGACCAAACTTTCAAACCTGATAATCATCATAAATCTACAAACCCTGTAATAAAATGTTTAACTTATTAAATTCAAAAATCCTACAACATAACGATATAAAAAAATACACAGTTTGAAATTCAATCTGATAAAAATCAAATAACTATGTTTATCTACTATAATAATGTTTCTATTATAATAAATAGAAAATATTCTGATGAAACTTGACTACAAATCGGATGCGACGGGAGGGATCGAATGTAAGGAAATAGGTTCTCGGCAGATTGATGGCGGATTTTTCCTGTCGCGACAACACGACGACTCTTGAGCGTTTCTGATTTTGTAAAACTATATTATATAGGAAAGTATATTGAAATATTTTCAAAAATTGTTTAGATATGTGTTCATTTGTGCACTCCGCAATCTTTTCAGCCTGGCAAAGTTCAATTCGTCTCAATGGCAGTGAAACAGAAAAAGTTTATTCATCTGAATGGGGAACCCACCATCGTGTTTGCTGCCAAGCTGATCAACGGTAGCCTCAATTACCTACTTATTATTGCTCTTGGAGTAGGATTTCACTGGAAATTTTAAATTATTATTAGAAATTATTATTTATGTCAAAAAGAACCACTTACTCTTTGTAAATCTCTAAAAAACGCTTCAAGTTTATCTTTGTACCTCAGGTTCACACTTTCATAGAATAGTATAATAAATAATTTTTATATTTTATTATCGGGAAATTTTTATATGTTATTGTGGTGTAAACCAAAAGTGACATTTTTTTGCTCGCATCGTCGAGTCAATGGCGATATAGGTATTTCCCCAACCGCACAGCACCTATTTGAGAGAGACAGCTTCGGCCTTGGACTTGAAGTCCTTCCTAAAATACGTAATGCAGGTTGTAATGGGACGCCACTGAAAGTACTTTTTTCAAGACAATAGTGGTGGATTGAAGTCAGCCACCGTGACCACGACCTACAGACATAAAGGGCCTCACAGAAAGAGAGTGAGAGAGAGAGAGAGAGAGAGAGAGAGAGAGAGAAAATAGTACGATTTATGTTTAAAACTTAATTTTACATTAATATAATATATGTTGGTGTTCATATCAAAACTCGCCTACACTACAGAAAGATCAAACGTCCACATTACTAGGTTTGCATATCCACCTCCCAACAGAGTGAATCTAGGTGGTGCACTTTCTAAAAAAAACATTATATTAAAAATAAAAACTACACTTCCAATAATAGTGCAACTGTTTTTTACTCTTGTATATTATACGATCATTATTTTTATTAAACACAACAAATATTTTCTCAAGAACGCTGCTTCTTAATTCTATTTGTAAAGTAATAAGTAACTAACTGAATGGGTCGTATTACGAGAACTTGATCTTAATAAAATAACAAGGCTGCGTTGAGCAGAGGAAAATATACTCTTATAATGTAATACCAGCTGTCCATCATAACTTTAATCAAATAGTATGGATTATGGAGTAAAGAAAATACGAGCCTGAGCTGATTTTAATATTTCATTATTCGATATTTACTAACATCACTATTCTTAAGACAAGAAATGAAAAATATAGATAGATAGAATAATGTATTATATTTTACTTTTTATATACTTTTTGTTTGCCTCCGGAAAACCGACCAGGCGCTGTGAGACCACGGGTTCGAGTCCCGCTTCGTTCAAAATTTTTATACGTTTTCTTAATAAGTATTTTTATTTCCTAGAGGTGGAATAACACTTTAAAAAAAGTTAAAATTATTTAATAAATAACATTCTCTCTTGCCAGACTATAATTCTTAGTAATTATTATTACTCTGAAATCCGAGTAGGTTAAAGTGACCTACTGTAGGTAGGTTACTTTAAAAAAATGAAAAATTGAAAGTGAGGAATTTTTAAGTTTCTATAAATAAAAAATAAATGAAATGTAAAAATATAACCTCATCGATTTGTTAATTTCACATTAATAGCCAGTTATAAACCTTTTTTTAAATGTTGGTTTCGATAATTTGATTTTATAAAGTAGTCGTGGAGCTTGGACTAGGCGCCGCTAGTCATGGTCGCGATTCGGGGAAGCGATGACAAATAACTGAAAACTTCCCCGATCCGAGTTTACTTCCTTAACATACTACGTGTTTAGATTAGGTTAGTTAGATTTTTGTAAAAAGAAATATATATATATATATTTTTTCAGTTCCGCACTGTATCTCGCACACAGCTGGGTGGGCAGATGGAACCTAGTGTTAAGACCATCCCTTTTATCGCTGTATTCTGGAAGCATTTCGTGTTGAGTGTCGTAACTCTACGCCGCACTTTACCTCGACACCAGAGCAAAGAAATGAAAATATTATTGAACCAACAACCTGTCGAGTTTATAGTAACATGCCACTGCGTCACGATTGGCCTCAACAAGAAATATTTAAAATTAAAATATTGAAAAATATTAAAAGAGAAGCTGCGAAATGTGTAATAAATGAATGAGAGACTTATAAATAAGAATGAATATAAAATAATATGGAACGGAGATATAATATTAAAATATGAAAAACATATTTTGTATTCATAAATAACTCACGATAAAAATAATATATGTTTGAAGTCATTTCGTCTGTTTAATATATTTATTTTAAACTAGCGGCCCGCCGCGGCTTCGCACTCTCGAACTATACTATTTACTAAATAGGTGCATCTAAATATATTTTCCGAGTAGAGTAGACTTTAGCTTTGAACGGATCTGGTCTTGTAAGAAAACGGAAAGATCTTTTTATTATTTTGGAGGTTCATTTTTTGTTAGCAAAATTTCTGGAGTGCACACAGCATTATTTACGCCCTACGCACGTAGATTAATAAGGTTATTTATTCTATTATAATATGTAAATCTCGATCCCGTGGGATTTTCGGGATAAAAAGTTATATATTGCAAAATATGGGCATGCTCCATCTACCAGGGAAAGTCTTATAAAAATCGGTTCAGCAGCTCCGGTGATTAGCCCAGACAAACAGAAAGAAAGAAAGACAACATTTTTAAAGATGTTTGTTTGTGTTTAGTATCGTGAAAATAGCTATGTGCATTGCGTGGTGAGTGGCGGAACGCAACGCCGCGCTTTGCCTCGACACCAGAGCGAAAAAATTAAAGAGTATAAATGTAAATAAATATTTCATTTCCTCGACTGGGGGTCGAACCCACAACTAGTCGATTTTAAGTCACACTTTGTGCCCCTGCGCCACGACTGGACTCTTTTCTACTCACCTAAGTTATTAAACTAAAAATATATATTTTTTGTAGCATAACAATATCACAAATTTTCATTAGTATATATAACAAGTACAACTCTGTTACAGGATTTGAAACTTAACTGTAAGAAGACATATGGCACTCTGTCTAACTTTCGGAGACGCCTGATGCATCCGTCCGTTCCTTCCTTATAAGTTCTCTACGTGCTCTGGGTACTTAGCGAAGTTTACGTAATATAAAAAAGCTTTATTTAATAATTTTTAATATGATAATACTTTTTGTATTGTATTGTATTGAAAAAATAAAAAAAATATATTAAAAAATATATAGAACAATAATAAACATTTGTTTTCGACCCGATATTTAAAAATAATAATAATAATTTAAAATATCAATAAGAAAAAATCTTTTATAATGATTTTTTATGAGATATTGTTATTATCATCAAAAAATACGTTATCTTCTTGCTTAAGACGGTTATTTCAAACAGCTTATCCGAAAGCCTTCTTTAATATTTAATTTCAGAAACGGCGAGCATTGTACGAGCTCCTCATAAGAGAAATGAATCGGAATTTTTGGTATCTTTTTGCAAAAACAACCGAAATGAAGCCGAAGTTATCTCTATATATAATAAGACAGTAAAAATATTTTGTCTGTACATTTAGTAATTTTGACTGAAATGGATAGAGGGACACTTAAAAAGACTAATAGAAAGCAAAAAGATTTTTTTTGAATTTCTTGTCTGTCTGTCTGTCTGTCTGTCTGTCTGTCTGTCTGTCTGTCTGTCTGTCTGTCGACATATTGTTGTCCGCATTTTTCTCTGAAACTACTGAACCGATTTACTTGAAAATTT
>JAATLQ010029254.1:6439-20020 GCA_013421005.1 Heliconius erato x Heliconius himera | reverse complement strand
TTTTATCGAATCAGCACTCACCCAAGATCTTTTAGCATAAAATAAGCACTATACTAGTATCTAGATATTTATCAACATAATATTAATAGAAAATTTACGTCCCTACCGCAATAACTCCAAATTCCTTTTCTCACTACCGTCCCTTTTCAATACTTCCATTCCTGTCAAAGGTTTTAGAACGTATTGTCTCGCAACAGCTAAATCAGTACCTTTTAAAAAACCATATACTATCTGATTTGATAATATATTATATTATTTATTGGCCAGTTGTGGCACAGTGGCACAAAGTGTGACTATAAAATCGACTGGTTGTGGGTTGGATCCCCACTCGAGGAGTTGAAAAATTTACTTAAATTTATATTTCCATTTCTTCGCTCTGGTTTCGATCGCGGCGTTGAGTTCTGCCACTCAACACGCAATGCCTCCAGAATTCGGCAGAAACTGGGGAAGGGGTTGTCTTAACACTAGGTTCCCTCTGCCTACCCTGCTGTGTGCGGGATACAGCGTGAAGCTGATTTATTTGATTTTATATTAATTAATTAATTAATTAATTAATTAAATTAATTAATTAGCTTCACGCTGTATCCCGCACACAGCAGGGTAGGCAGAGGGAACCTAGTGTTAAGACACTCCGTTCCCCACTTTCTGCCAAATTCTGGAGGCATTGCGTGTTGAGTGGCAGAACTCAACGCCGCGCTTAACCTCGACACCAGAGCGAAGAAATGGAAATATAATTTTGATTTTATATGATTTATTAATATACAATTAACCTGGATAACTTTGACAGATACGAGCGATACTTTACACTATTTCTTAAAATTTAAAGCACATTGCTAGAGTGTTTGTATCTTATTAGTTCTCTCATAATACTTTTCATCCATACACATTCATATAAACCTTTTAAAATACATCAATATAGAAGAAAAACTGTTTTTTTGTGGTATGTCAAAGTTACCGTCATCAAATGGGTAACTTTGACACACAAAGAACCATTCATAAAGAGGAAGTCTTAATTATTCTTCTTATTAATGTAGTTAACATTGGTTCATGTTTTTCTTAAATAATGGACGTAAACGATATAATAAAACAATAATTCCGAGGTTTTCTCTTATATAACAAAAAATGGTGGATCGGTCTAGAGCGTTTGTTAATTGGGTACTAAATATATTTTTCATCAGCATCATCATAAATACTTAAAAGCAAAGTTTAATAAAAAAAATTTTAGGAAAAGAAGGAGAAAATAATTTATGTAAATAAAAAAAAATGTGTGAACTTGAGTATTAATTGTTTATTCATTTCGACTAATTAAATTACTAATTGTTATATGAGAGTGTGTAATCATTATTTGTTTTAAGAAATAACATATTTCGAAATGGTATTTTATACATATAAAAAATAAAAAATGCAGCATCACGCTGTATCTCGCATATCAGAGTAGACAGAGATAACCTAGTATTGAGACACTCCGTTCCCTATTTTTCATCTAATTTTCGAGACATGCGTGTTCAGAGGCAAAATTTAACGTCGCGACACGTCTACCAGAATATACAAAATTATTCCCTCGAGTGGAAATAGAACCTAGGACTATCGAGGGTTAACAGTCGGACGTCGTCTATACATATCAATAAAATGGAAGTGTCCGTCTGTAATTTCAAAATATCCGTGCTTTTCATATGTGCTTATTATGTTTCAAGTGCATATACCTAGTTAACCAAAATATAAACAAACCATTTTTAAATATTTTCTGTCTTTCTGTTTGTCCGAGTTCATCTTTTGAACAGTTAAACCGGTTTTTATGGGACTTTTACTGAAAAATAGAGGATGTGAAACAAAATACTTTTTATACGAAATTCTTGCGGGATTGGAATTTACGCGAAAAAAACTCGCCGGCTGTCTCTTTATTGAAGGAGGCTTCTTGGTCTTCTTCTTCTTGGTTCGTCTCCTAGGTGTTCAGCGTCGAGGAAAGCATATTGGATATTTTATTTCCTCGAGCGGGATTCTAATCCACAACCTGTCCGGTTTCTGGCTCAGTCACACGCTTGTGACTCTGCACCACGACCGGTTACATAAAGTATTGTATTATATTTAATCATAAATCAGCTTCACGCTGTATCCCGCACACAGCAGGGTAGGCAGAGGGAACCTAGTGTTAAGACACTTCGTTCCCCACTTTCTGCCGAATTCTAGAGGCATTGCGTATTGAGTAGCAGAACTCAGTGCCGCCCTTTGCCTCGACACCAGAGCGAAGAAATGGAAATATAAATTTAAGTAAATATTTCATCGCTTTGAGTGGGGCTCGAACTCACAACCAGTCGGTTTTACAGTCGCACTTTGTGCACCAGCACTTTTTTATAAGTCTAGACTTGTAAAAAAGTCTAGACTTGCTAATTTAGTCTAGATAAAAATTTGAATCTAAATTTAATTTTTCACCAATTGAAATTTAAAATATCGTCTTCAAAAATGAAAAAGCATTTCTTTAAAACCTTCTTTAAAATTGCGTTTAAAATACAAAAGTAATCCTGTTAGTCTAAAATAAATCGATTTTAATAACAAATTTTAGACATTGTTTCCCACTTTCTACTTAGCTTTTAAAACATTGGATACAGAGTGACGGAACTCAACGGCGTTTATTGTCCACTAGAACAGGAAAATAAAACCAATTTAAATACAATCCTTCTCTTTGTGGAAATCGAACTCATAATCTTTATTAACCAGACACCGTCTAAATCCATATACATTACAAAATCACAGACAGATTAGTTAATTTCCTTTATTAATATTCAGATATACGTAATTGTAATTTGCTTGCACTTCAATAATGCAACATGTTGCTTACTCACCGTGTGCGTGCATTACACGAACAACACAGTGTTAGCTGGTATGCGGTCGGTTTGATACGACGCTCAATGTTCCGATTAGCCAATTTACTCATTGAGTGAGCTTCCGGGTTCAATTTCGGTATCACTTTGACTTATGTGATGATGATCGATGATTTGTGATGGGCTTTCTATTTGATTAAGAGTAAAACGTTGAGTAGTACAATTTTTTGCCGTAAAACGCGATGGTTGTGGTTTCGATTACAAATGAAGCCATCACGGAGGTGATGCATAATGTCTGACTGTAATCGTGATTGAATTATTTTCATTTCGCTTTGGTAACAAAACGAAACGGTGTTAAGTTCCGCCACTCAACGTGCTACCTGTCGAATATAGGGCGGAAAATAGAGAACGGAGTGTTTAAATAATAAATTCTCTCTGCCCATACTTATAATACAATAACAATCAAATAGTCAATAAAAAATCGACTTTATTTCCCCACAATGTATTAAATTGGTTAAATTTCACAGTTTTGATTTTATTAAGGCTTACGTACAGCTTGGGAAAAGTTTGATTAATTTGTGAGCGATATTATCAATGGCGGTCAAACACGTCAAAACTTTATGATGGGAATTGTTTCTGTTCATCCATTGATATTTATAAATTATATAAGAATCATAAATTTGTATAAATGACTTAATTTAGAATTCTCTAAACTTATAGATTAAAAAAAAACGGGATTTCTCTTATATTAACTAACGTGTTTTAACATTTTTAAAAATGTACACCTAGAAGAAGAGAAATATTTTAGAAAATATATAAATATTTATTTTATTTACGGGATTTGAACTAGAACTTCTTAGATACGGTCCAACCGCTACAGCCAATTAAGCCACAACGGCTTCTCATGATCGATCTTAGATTAATACGGCCAGATAAAATGCTATTTATTAAATATTTCAATTACCTCACGTGTCTTTAATATTTTTTACCTCACGTGTCGATATAGTACTTCAAGTTTAAGCCTTTTGCTAGTGATGAATCTGACATCACAAAAATCGAACTGTAGCATAGTAACTCCTAACCTGTAGCATAGTAATTCAATTCAACCCCTTCACAAAAAGGTTAAAAAGTTCAAATAACAAAAATATACGTAAAAAAAATTACATTCACATATAAAAATATAATTTTACACCACAACCAACTAAAAACGACCAGCAATATTATTTCCATGAATAAGTATAATATCCAGTAAAATAGATCTCAACGATATCTCTGATAGGTACCTGTACCTTTAGTATTTCCTGTCGGTTGCCACTCGCAACCTAGTCTTCAGATAAGAAGATTTGCCAAAGCATTGTACCTCCTTTGTAGCGCTGACGATGTCTTGCGTTAATCGTATTGTGGTGTTGGTCTCGTGCAGTTTGTGCCTTACAAAGGAAAAGTTAAACGTTTTTATTAATATTTTATTATTTATTCAATATTAAAGGATTAATATCTAAATATATGTTTTATTTGAGGCCTGTGGCACAAGTGGGATCGATTTCTGTATGATTTTATTAAATTAAATATAATATTTTTATTTCTTTGTTCTGGTGTCGAGGCAAAGACGAGGCAGGCGTTATGTTTTAACACTCAAGACGCAATGCCTCCAGAATTCGGCGGAAAGCCGGGAACGGGCGCTTGGTCCCCTCTTCTTACCCTGCTACATGCCAGTTACAGCGTGAAGATGAAAAAAACATACAAAATAGAGAACATATGCTGGCAAACACAAGTTTGTTAATTTTTATAAATTGTACTTTCCGTTATCTTACAATAATAATGTAATAAATGAGACGAACGAATCTGATTCGCCCTTAACTGACGGTTGTATCTGCGATTCCCATTCGGGAGAATGAATTATGAGGCCAGTCGTGGCGCAGGGGTAGAAAGTGTGACTGTAAAGTCAACTGGTTGTGGGTTCAATCTCGAGAAAATGAAAAATATTTAAATCTATGTTTCCATATCTATGCTCTGGTGTCAAGCCAAAGCGCGATGGCGAGTTTCGCCACTCAACAGGCAATGGTCCATAATCCAGAATTCGGTGGAAAGTGAAGAATGGAGTGTTAACATTAGGTACTCTCTGCTTACCCTGCTGTGTGCGGGATACAGCGTGAAGCTGAAGCTGAATTATTATTATTTCCTCTAACTAGAAACAAGGTAACGCCCAGTATTGATTTCATCCACATTTTATACCAGATAATTTAAGATTTTATATCACGTTCTAATCTCAATATGATAAAAATTCAAGCGAAACGTAAAATAACGTCATATCCGTTCCGTGTTTCATATAAAAAATGACGCCACACTTAACTCAAACTCATTTTCTATAAATTAAACATGGAAATGCCAACAAGTAATCACTTTCCCTTTGATAACCGCCGGAACGTCTCACCCGCGATATATTATATTGATAAATCAAAAGCGTGTAAATAAATTCACGAGATTGCCTATCTCCGCCATTAGGCGGAATCAATTCTGTCTTATCAAAGTCGATATCGGTGTCAAAGGTGTTTTTCTTTGGGTAAAATAATCGGAGCGGTGCGCAATCAGAGTATGGAGCCTCTGAGCTCACACCTCGTCGCGTTAAATACCTGCTAAATCATTGAAGGGTGCGGCGCCGGTGGTGCTCGCTCTGGAGGCGGCGGTGGTGGGGACTTTGTAAACTGTTAACAAATTGTTGATTGCGAATTAAAGAATTGATATAACTGAGTGTGAATTGGGTAAACCTACTTTAGCCGCATATCGTACATTTTTTAGAGTATTTTTTATCAACCTGCCCATACAGGTTACTTTTTGAAGGTATTTTAAGAAAAATGTTCGTCGTGGCGCAGTGTGTTTGTATGTGGCATTAACAGTTTCACGTTCTATTTTGATTTGAAGAAACGATTGAAGGCTGATCGTAGCGCAATGGCACAAATTTTGACTGTAAGCACGACTGGTTGTGGGTTCGATACCCACTACAGGAAACGAAATATATTTTTATATTTATATTTCACATCTTCGCTGTGGTGTCGAGACAAAGCACGGCGGTGAGTCCCGCCACTAAACAAGTCTATGTTTCCAGAATTCGGCGAAAAGGGGGGAATGGAGTGTTTTAACACTAGGATCCTTCTGCGTAATAAGCTTCGTGCGGGATACAGCGTGAAGCTTATTTATTTTTTTTTTTAAATGATTATATTGTACTCTAGTATATTTTTGTGTAGAAATAAACTACGAAATAGTCTACATATAATAATCAGTAATAATCAGTGATAAATCATCATACTTAAAAAAATATTTGAAAATAATCTTACAGAAACACATCTTACAGGTCAATGCAAACATGAAATAAATCCTTTTGTTTGTTCGCTCTGGTGTCGAGGCAAAGGGTGGCGTTGAGTTCCGTCTCTCAACACGTAATTTACCAGAATTCGGCGGGCGAAAAGTGCGGAGCAAAATTTCTCAACACTAGACTCTCTCTGCGTACCCTACAACATGCGGGATATAGCGTGAAGCTGAAAAAAAAAGTTCAATATGTTTATATCTCAAGATTTTTCACGCAGAATGCTTGCAGATGCCTCGAATTCCTTTCTAATGGTAATAACTCGTTTTACATAGAATAAATAATATAAAGCTGTGGGAAAAATGATCGAGTAAGTGTTGACAAAGATTTTTTTTTTATTAATAATATAACATACGTATTTTTCAATACATATATTTTTTTTGATTAGGTATATGACGTTATTAAAATTTACTTTTTAATTCTTACGATTGTTATAGGTTTAAATTCTACACAATACTTAAACTTGTACAGAAATAATAGGTATTTGCATTTGTTGTTTAAATATGTAATATATTATACACATAATATTTAATGATGGAACGGAATATCTCATATTAGGTTCCCAAGTTCCCTCTGCCTACCTTGCTATGAGCGGAATACAATATAAAACCAAAACAGTAATAATATATTAAGTACAAAGTTCATACGCTCGTATAATATTATTCGAATGATGTCACTGACGTAAAATGTATAATAAAATTAAAGCATATTTGTTCATTTCATTTAATAGAATATTCAATGAGTCCGTCGTGGCACAGGGGCACAAGCGTGGAACTGTAAACGCGATGGTTGTGGATCCTATTCCCACTCGGGGGCGAGGATCATACCCGACCATAGCGAAGCAAAGCGCGGCGTTGAGTTTCGCCACTCCACATGCAATGTATCAAAAATTCGGTGAATGGTGGAAAATGGATGTGTCCCTCTACCTACCCTACTATGCACAATATAGCGTAAAGCTAAAAACTGATTATAAGAGTTATGTCACTAAACTCTTTCTACCTTCCTTATAGATTTATCCTAAAAGAAATTAAAAAGACAACGTAAAAACAGACATAACAGGGCAAAAGCCTTCATAAACATCACTTTTTAGGGTTCCGTGTCTCAAAAAGGTAAAAACGAAACCCTTATAGGTTTACTTCACCCGTACTTCTGTCCATCTGTCAAGACCATTTATCTCGAAACCGCGTGGAGATGTGAAACGGAATCTCTGATGAAAAATATCAAGCTTCTAACTCAACGCCATCAAAAGTTACAAGCATTTTTGCATCGATTTTGCAGCATTTTGAATAAAATTCAAAAAATAAATAAATTAAAATAAATTAAAATAAATAAATACTATAGGGTCCAAGCTATAGCATTTGGCACTAGATGAGAACAAAGTACATAAAAGAAAAAAAATCTAACAATGAAAATTTATAGGTATGTCATAAAAAAGTTACAAACTTATATTTTTATTCATTTCATACATAATGAGTGCTCACTTGCCAAGTGTGTGTGTTAAGTTTGTAAACTTTTATAAGTTATACTTCCCGTTAACCTACAATCTTGAAATTGGTACGGAAGCCTCGGTGATCCAGTCCGACTCACATTTAATCGGTTTTTAAATTAAAAATAATAATATTTCCACATTACTAATCAATCCAAACTATCGATAAGACGATATCCATTCAAAATTATTGTTAATCGAGACTACGACTCCATAAGACAGTTAACGTAACTTAACTTATTTTAACATTTTTAAAGTGTTAATCCACACTTAGGAAAAAGATAGAAAAATACTTATTTTAGAAAACTTATAAAAAAATTGTTCATAGCGAGACTCGAACACGCGCTTCCTGGAAATCGACCAAGCACCCTGACCACTGAGCACACAACTTATGGTACTTATATTTTTATACGTTTTCTAAGAAAAGCAACTTAACTTAACTTAGATAGTAGTTGCAATTTACTAGTAAATAAAAAGTGAGATTTGTAAGCTACATAGCATGCGGGCGAGTGTAAGAGCGACAGGTTCTAGGTTCGATTCCCACTTGAGGCAAAGTGGGGAACGGCTCCGCGTGAGATAAAGCGTACTGCAAACTACAATAGCAATGTGGGGCATCTCCAGGAGATAAATCATTATCATTTCCTTGTTTTGGCAAGAATTTGCTTTGAGGTTCGCCACTCAACACACAATGTCTCGAGTTCGGGCGGAATGGACAGAACAGAGTGTTTTGATACTATACTATGAACTTGGCTTGACTTGTATAATATATCAACGCGTAACTATGAAAAAAACTATTGAACAGTCGATCATATTAAATTTACACTATTTTTAAAAAAAAAACGCAGTAAGGAATCTTAGACTTGGCTTATATTTACCAAAAGATTTCAATTCTTTGTATAGAGAAACAAACAGCTTCATGAACTTGGCTGCTTCTTTACAGGATGTTTCTGATAATAAAAGATTTTCCCCTTACAACATTGTAGATCAGCTTTAATATATAGGTCAAGAATACAATATTATAAAACAGTCATTGTGTCACACAGTATCGATAGTAATAACGTTTGTTGACACATTGTTAAGATGATATAACTTTGAGGATCTCGGGCGCTAACTTTGATGAAACTGACGCTGAAATTTGAGGCTTCCTTTTCGTAAATAACTTTAAAATAATGAGAATTTTGTGTCACATATACGTATATTTTGCTAATATTAGTACTACTTTCACAGTATACGATACTGTATTACTTATTAATTATTATAGACTATTATAGACCATTACTATTTTAAAATAAATCAGCTTCACGCTGTATACCGCACATAGCAAACAAGGCAGAGGGAACCTGCGAGTAGTGTTAAGACACTCCGTTCCCCACTTTCTGCCGAATTCTGGACTGGCAGAACTAAACGCCGCGCTTAACCTGGACACCAGAGCGAAGAAATGGAAATATAAATTTAAGACCATTACCATTACTTTTATAATTATGCATAGTCAAATATAGCAAAAACGTTCGTTTAATAATAGTTTTATATATTTTCGATTTAATAATTTTATATTCGTCATTTGCTTCGCTTTGTAATAATAAAAGAATATTAGAAGGACAACGATGTATGCTTTTGATATTATATTTACATAGGATAGTGCTTTCCTAATTTACAAATTCACATATATACTTTTTTTATAAAATTATCATAGGTATCTACTATTAAAATTGTATAATATTAAAATATATTTCCGACCGAGTTGTCTAAACGACTATAAAAACACAAGATTAAATTTGATATTACTATGTATGAATGTTCTGTATCCTAATGTACACAGACGGATAAGGAAAAAAAGTACTATTCGTCATCGATATTAAAAATATATTAACGAGAAAAAAACTCTGATACGAGATTTGAGGCCAGTGAGCACAAACGTGTGACTGTAAACGCGACAGGTTGTGAATTCGATTCCTACTCGAAATATTTAATATTTTCTGGTACGAGTACGAGGCAAAGCGCGGTATTGAGTTCCGCCACTCAACAAGCAATACTTCTGAAATTCGGCCGAAAATGGAGAATGTAAGTGTTTTAATGGGAACAGAATGCCTTACATTCGATTCTCATGTCCCGTCTGCCTGTCTTGATATATGCGGGATACAGCTTGAAGCTAAAAAGAACGAGATATGTAACGAAACGAAAATATAAATAACTCAGCTTCACGCTGTATCCCGCTCACAGCAGGGTAGGCAGAGGGAACCTAGTGTTTAGACACTCCCTTCCCCACTTTCTGCCGAATTCTGGAGGCATTGCGTGTTGAGTGGCAGGACTCAACGCCGCGCTTTGCCTCGACACCAGAGCGAAAAAATGGAAATATAAATTTAAGTAAATATTTCATCACCTCGAGTGGGGATCGAACCCACAACCAGTCGGTTTTACAGTCACACTTTGTGCCACTGCGCCACGACTGGCCTCAAACTTCCTATATTTTTATAGTATTAAACGAAATAACTACCTATATTTTTATAATATTAAACGAAAATAATAAATTACACCAAGTAACATCGCCTTCACAAAAATATTATATTTCTGTTTAATATTAACAATACCTTGTTATTTATGTACGCGTCCTTATCTAGCGTATAGTGCGCACATTTATTGTTGTAAGTAATGGAGCGTCTCTCCGGGGACTGCGGGAACATCGTAAGACTTTGAACCCGGTTTCGAAGTGACAGGTGACTGACTTGATATTTTACTGCACATTCAATTTCGGCGCACCTCTAGATGCAAGGATGCAAAGGCAATGGAATTTGATACTGAAATGTATAAAGGGTTTTGTTTATATATTGTTTATTTAGTTGAGTATTATTTATTTTTGTTGCAAACTTTAATTAGAATATTATATCTATATATAAAAAATATATAAAGGTGTAGGGGCATAAGCGTGCGAGTGTAAACGCCACGGTTATGGGATCGATCCCCACTTGGGGGGATGAAATATTTTATATTTTCAATTTCTGGCTCTGGTAACGGCGACAAAGTGCGGCGTTAAGTTCCGCCTCTCAACACGCAATACCTTTAAAAATTCGACGAAAGCTGGGAACGGAGTGTCTTAACACTAGGTAGCCGGTTCCCTCTGCCTACCCAGCTATGTGTGACGTACAGCGTGAAGATGAGGAAAAAATTGGACCGGACGAGCGTGTCAAGCTCGCCAACCGACGGTTCAAGTTTACTTAAAAATGATATTGAGCTTTTTCCGAAATTCGAGCTAAGCTTAGCCAGAGCCTTTTCATCTGATACCTCACTTGAACTAGCGGCTTTAATACCAAAATATTAAAGCTAAGCCCTTTTAAGTCTACTAGTTTTTAGGATTTAACCACAAATGTATAGTTTTCAGATTATTCCTGAATTACTTGTAAATGCTAGCTGCCCAATTTCATAATTGTTCAATGGTCATTGGTCAACCGAAAGAACCCTATTAATTTTGATTCCCTTTAAAGTGTCGAAACGAGCGTTTTTATACATACTATATTTTTTAATAAGTAAACGTAGAAATACGATTTTTTCAGGAAATCAAGGGGCCGTAGATATATGGCCATATATGATTTGAATGTGAACTCGATATTAGATAGACAGACGGACGAACGGACAACAAAGTGATCTTTTTTAGGTTTTCTTTAAAATGTATATCCCATCTACTGACTCCATTTTATTATATATATAGGTATAATGCAATAAACTTTCGGAAGTAGCTTACGCTAAGAACCCTTAGGGAAAGTCGTTCTCCGCTCGATTTTTAGCTGACAGGTGACAACGAGTTGACGGTGCACTATTAAAAATTCAATTCGGAAAAGCGACAGGATGTATAAATAAGTAAATACATTTAAGCTTAGCTACGACCAAGAACTCTCAATAATCCGTTTTTATTCGACTTTACTATCGAGATTTCTATACATTTATATAAAACTTTTGTGTTACTGAGGGACTTTAAAGATAATGTAGAAACGAAGGTACTATAATAAGTTGAATTTTATGTAGGTGTATTATAAAATTCCATATTATATACTGCATATTGGGATATTTTATATTATATTTAGAGGCCAGTCGTGGCGCAGGGGCACAAAGTGTGACTGTAAAACCGACTGGTTGTGGGTTCGATCCCCACTCGAGGAGATGAAATATTTGATTAAAATTATATTTCCATTACTTCGCTCTGGTGTCGAGGACAAGCGCGGCGTTGAGTTCTGCCACTCAACAGGCAATACCTCCAGAATTCGGCAGAAAGTGAGGAACGGAGTGTCTTAACATTTGGGTGCCCTCTGTCTACCCTGCATGTGCAGGCACACATCATCAGCAGGTTCACAGCGTAAAGCTGATTTTTTATTTGTATTATATTTACAATATATACATATTTATATTACACAAATGTTTAAATAAGTATGTTATAGAATATTAATTACTTTAGTATGTTATTTAAATCTTTCGGGATTTTATTTGAGTTTGCTCACGAAAAATGTGGTTGGCAGTGGAAACGTGCGCGAGAATTCCTGGATAAAGCTGTCTTTATGTTGCTCAATTTCTATCTTACAGTGTTAGTTTCATAAAAATCAGTTCAGTTGTTCAAGGGATTAGCCGGAACAAACAGAAAGACATAAGACAAACAAAAAAATTAAATTGTTATTTTTTTGTGTTTTGGTATCGTGTAAATAACTATAAAATGTACCTGGAAAAACACGGCTATTCTGGCATTACAGACTGACTATTTATTTTATTTATATGTATAAAATTTAGGGAAGCACTGAGACATTTCTCAGAATTCTTATATTAGTTAGCTCATAATTTCAGTCGACGTTGACGTAACTAAAATGTACAATATTAATTTTTTTTACTAAAAACGAAACCGATTTCTTAAATTTTTACCGAATCCCATAATCAGAACCTAATCAAACTTAGATCAAACTATCTTTGAAGTGTTTACTTTACAATACAAAAGAATTTGATATTGGGGTTATTCGTCCATTTGTCGCGCACATTCCTTATACAAATTTAAGACTTATGTGATTTAGTCATGGATAACATTATCAGAAACGGACTAAATTAAAATGGGACACGGAAAGCCTAGAGTTGGTGGTCCTTTCAAATAAAAGAAAAGAATAATCAAAATCGGTTCACTCAGTCAAAAATTCTGAGGTAACAAACATTTAAAAAATATAGTCGAATTGATAGCTTTCTCCTTTTACAGTAGTCGGGTACAAAATAGCTCGAGGTTCAAAAGTTTGTAAATTTAATACTTTTTTCAACAAAAAAAAGACAAGTTTTTATAAATGACACTTTGCTTTGTCTTATATGTAAATAACTTTTTTTATATGAATATAATAATTGTCAAAATATACGACGTGCCACGAAGCAATAACCGCAGAATCATTGATATCTGTTACGCTGACAGCTAAATGATTCAGGTACAACATTTAATCACACATTTTGACTTCCAGTTTTGGTTTACCTTTTATTGGAATGTAAAATTGAATTGTTATTATAAAAGCCAATAATGGTTAAGGTCGGTCGTAGCGCAGGGGGACAGTCATCCGACTGTAAGCGCGACATGTTGTGGGCTCGATTCCCATTCGAGCAAATGCACTCGAGCAATATTTGATATTTTTATTTCCTCGCCCTGGTAACGAGGTGAAACGCGGAGTTGAAGTGAAACGGTCGGTTAAACGTTTTTACGTTTCCGAATTCTGGAAGCATTGCGTGTTGGGTGGCAAAACTCATCTAACACTGAAGAACAGAGAGAAGGAGGAGAGAATTCTATTTTTTACGAAATAGGAATTTACGCGAATAAAAACTGAGTTTGCAGAGCACCAGTACTTATCATCTTCATGCAGATTTCAAATACACACGCACACGCACACGCACACGCACACGCACACGCACAC
>JAATLQ010029242.1:58549-79044 GCA_013421005.1 Heliconius erato x Heliconius himera | reverse complement strand
GACCTCGTGGGATGCGGTCTCCTCCTTCTGCGAGGCAGTGGTGCTCGAGAAGGAGTCTGAGGAACGGGCGAGGGAGGCTATTGCCGAACTCGCCATCCGCCGTAAGAGACCGGGTCGCCGGAGTGCGGCACACGATCGCCGCCTTCCGGCCTAATGAGCCAGAGGGCGGTCAGCGTGGGGAAGCTGGCCGCCTACTAACCTGGCCCGAGTAGTCGCGCGCAGGATGCTCCCGCGCGCTACTCCGAGCAGGCCGTCGAGGGTGACCACACACCCTTGACTCTGCGACGTGCCTTGCAGCCTCCCGCCGCCGCGTTTCGCGGACGACTATTGTCCCCGCGTCTCGCGGCCAGTGGCGGTCGAGGAGGAGCACCGTGAGGTTTTAGTGGGTATTCGGACGGCCTAACATCTACCAGTCCGCGAGTCCCACATAACCGCGCTCGAGTCCCCACTCGGGCCGAATCCGTAACAGGATTTCCTCACGAAGAAAAAAAAAAAAAAAGGTACTGTGAGAATGAAGAAGAAGGTGCTTAGCTGGTTTGGGCACGTTAAACGAATGAGTGATGAAAGAATGGCAAAAATGATTTATGATGAAAAAGTGAGTCAAAGATACTGAAGGTAGGTCACGTAAAAAGCATGAGGACCCCCCGGAGGGCATGTATGAAGAGATTGATGACAGTGGATGAGACGAAAGAGGTATGTAGAGATCGTAGCGTTTGGCGCTCCGTTCTCTCTGACTATTCCTGTAGGGATAAAGCGTGAAGCTAGTTTAGTTTAGTTTTTGTTAATTATAATTAAAAATTGTTTTATTTAGTAAATATAATTTAATTTACGACTTCCCTAAAAATACCCTTCTAACTTAACTCTAAAAATAAGAAACTTGAAAAGTTACTAATTTTGTCAAATCCCGAAAATATCGAAAAAATCGGGATCCGGGATTTTTCCGAAGTCGATATCGAAAATCCGATAAAAAAATAGATGTGGATTAAAATGGCGGGGCAATATTTTCATTACAATGATATGAATAAAACTTCAAGGACGCGTGTTAAAATAAATATAATATTCGTTCTGTTTAACAAAAAGGTGCAGGCTATGGAAATGGAAGGAAAGTGAAAATTAATACAGTGAATATGAATCAGTGATTAACTTATTTTTTATTATACAAGTAATTAAATTATAAATATTATTTTTTATATAAATTCATTAACAACGAAATTTATGACACTGCCTTAATTTAATTTAAGAGTTCGTAGTTGGGTTTTCCCGCTCTGTATCCTATAAGGAATTCAATAAGTATGGGAGCAGGTACTAAATATTGGCTGACGGCTGGATCGTTAAGCATATTTCCAATGTACTTTGTCTGAAATAAAATATATATTATAATAATAACATAACATTCTGTAAATATATTGTTTGTGAATAACATTAATATTACTTTTTATACAATATAAAAGATGCATGGTAAGTATATAATTTTTTAGCCTACAATAAATGTGGTGTTTGTACAACTTATCAGAAAACCTTTAGTATTTTTAAAACCTCAATATATCTCAATCTCTAAAATACTATATGGTATTTTTTAAAGCAAAAAAAATCCATTCTTTAAATTTACTTGTTTACTTTGTTTTATGAGATGTACAGATTCAACACAAATCGCGGCACCCTTATTTTATTAGACACAAATTTAAAATCGTTTACCTTCTTAAATTTTATGAAAGATATCTTCGAGAGGTTCTCTACCAATATATTTTTATTTTACTTTTAATGAAGTGTATATACAGGGTGGAAGTGTAAGCACCACATTAAATGAAACCACAGATTTAACTACTCTATAAAAGCCTAATATAAATCAGAAAAAAATTAATTTCCAAAAATGAAAAAGTTATTTTTTCAAACCAAATAAATAATAAAATTGTCATTTTAAAATAAAACGCCATTTGTAAGGACGACGCACGCACACATAAACCTATCAAAGGAACATCGCCGCACACGGCTCATTCCGAAATCGAGTCGTAGGTATTGGTGATAAAGTTCAAAATTGTTTAACCTTTAGTAGTATTTTGTAGTAGTAAGTGTTTATGTTATTGGGATCTATACGTAATCGCGTCACACGAAATACAGGTATGGATAAAAATCGTGAAATGAAAAAAAATCCTACGTCTAAACTGTTGATGCACCTTGATTAATTTCTTTAGGTATAGGTTTGAAATATTTTACCCTATACGCTGTTTCCGTAAATGGAGCGCTGCCTCTTCCACCCTGTATAATGTCTAGGTAACATTTTTTTTTAGCAATTAAAAAAAGTAAAATATATACTTATATAAAATACAAACCAATATCAGGAATTTCTTCGGATCAATTAGAACTTTTTCATTAAAATCTTTCATAGCGTGAATCCTCTCTAGCCACGGCCAGATCATGTAATCGACGTATCCGGGCTGCTCGCCGCCTAAAAACGTACCGCGGCTTTGTAATTCCTCTTCTATTTGGGATAGAATGCCATGATAAGCCGCCAACACTTCATCAGTAACGGTTTCTGGTGTTCTCATTATTTTAAAGTAGAGTGGCTCCAGCTAAAAGTAATTATGTATTTCTATTTCAAAATAATTCTATGACTTATTTCTCAAGAAGAATACTACATTAAGGAACTATAAAAATATTTATTAATCGATACGAAAAAGTAAGGAACAAAATATTGATTGACGCGTATTTATAAGAGAATTAAAGTATTTAACCTACATTTCGTAATATAATTTCTAGAAGAATCTTATCGAAAGCTTTCTTAACGGGATCCGTGGGTAATAAAGGTCTTTGGGGGTACGCTTCATCCAAGTATTCCGCTGTTATAAGACTTTCGTATATAGACACATCTTCTTTTACTTCCAACGCTGGTACTTTACCTGAAATACAAATATGTACGTGATTTATAAAAAGATTTTTTCAGAATTGAATAATTTCTAAATTATTTTTTATAGCTTCACGCTTTGTCTCGCATAGCGGGGCAGAACGAATCTAGTGTTAAGATCGTTCACCAATTTCGTGTTGAGTCGTGGAACTTAACGCTGCGCTATTTCTATGTCTATGTCTACCAGAGCAGATACATAAAAATTATTTAAATATTCCTTCGTGTGCGGATATATAAACTAACTTATGTAGTCTCTATCACTTAATTCATTTTTAAAATCGTAATTAAAAAAATTATAAATAAATACCTAAAGGGCTTTTTCTTGACAACCATTCCGGTTTGTTCACAAGATCAATGTTCACTACTTCATAATCAACATTTTTCGCGTTGAGTGCTAAAATAGTACGTTGTGCGTATGGACAAAATCGCATATTATATACACGTAGTTTTCCATTGTATGGTGGTAGAGGATCACCTATAAAAAGATAAATAAAATTATATTTTTTAATCTTTTGCTATCGTTCATTTCACAAAATAAAAAAACACGCAACACTAAAGATTAACTGTGTTGTAATAAGTATGTTTATTTATGAAATATACTTTTAATATACCTATAGAATACAAAAATAACAAAAATGGTACACATATAAGGACTTACCCTTTTTCAAATGTTTTACGTTAAAATTGATTTTTCCTGTGGAAGCCATATTTTATATTTTGTACACACACGTCCTTTCCCAGTAACTATAAGACACTACAGTGCTTGGCTAACGCTTTATAGGTTATATTATGGCGATAGTGACTTGTACAGGAATGACGCCAGACGGTATCGTGAATCAGCAATTTTTTATCAAAACAATCAAGAAGCCACATACTTTTATAATTATTTTTAAACATATTATAGATCCGTCTACATTTATATTTTCGAATCTAGATCATGTGAAATTATAATTAAATAAACTCCCTTTGGAGAAAATGAAATATTTATTTTTAATTTATATTTTCGTTTCTTCGGTCTGGTGTCGAGGCACAGCGCGGCGTTGAGTCCCGCCATTCAACACGCAATGCCTCCGGAATTCGGCGGAAAGTGGGGAACGGAGTGCCTTAACACTAGGTTCCCTCTGCCTACCCTGCTGTGGACGGGGTTTCTAAAGTAAAGACTTCAAAAGTAATTCGATATAGTGTTTATTTATAGTCAAAGCTATGTTACATTTATACAAGAAATAACAAAATACTAACATTATTAATTTATATGTAACAGGATAATAAATCGGTTGTTTCTTTGTTATTGATTAGTACTCGGAGACTTCTATTTGTATGAACTAGACTTTAAACCCCAAAAACTTTACTAACATAAAAATTGCGCTAAAAATTTAAAAAAACAATATTTACACGAACATATCTATGCATAGTTAAAAAAAGCTAAAGCTTATTATTACCTATCTAAAATTGGCCAAGTACTGAGATGGTCCAATTCTATAAATTGAATTGTTGCTTGTATTGAATAATATGTATGTTTTCCTATCTTTATCTAAAATTGACATGAGGAAAACACTCACAACAAAATATTAAATATATTTCTTTGTTGACATATTACCTATATGACTTTCAATTTTATCATATTATATTTGCTGATAACAGCACACAATAATATACAATTCAATATAAACTATTAATTATTATCCAATATAAACTTTTTTTTTTTCAGTTTCACGCTACATTCCGCTATACGTATGGCTTAGTGGTTAGAGCGCTTGAACGGTTTCCAAGAGATGCGGGTCCAAATCCTATTTCTAAATAAGCAAGTTCAAAAATTATTTGTAGTGTTCAATATGTTTTCGTATGAAGTGTACAAAGCGAATTATACGCTAAAAGTTTATCCAAAGCAATTATTGGTTATGAGGCCAGTCGTGGCGCAGGGGCACAAAGTGACTGTAAAACCGACTGGTTGTGGGTTCGATCCCCACTCAAGCAGATGAAATATTTACTTACATTTATATTTCCATTTCTTCGTTCTGGTGTCGAGGCAAAGCACGGCGTTGAGTCCTGCCACTCAACACGGAATGCCTCCAGAATTCGGCAGAAATTGGGGACGGAGTGTCTTAACACTAGGTTCCCACTGCTTACCCTGCTGTGTGCGGGATACAGCGTGAAGCTGATTTGATTTGGTTCATATTTAATAATCGTAATTAACAAATTACATTTTATTTAGGCGAATTGCCTGGCTAAATACGCTCATGGTATATAGATAAACGAAATAAAAAAAATACATTTATTTTATAAAAATTATTTAATTTACTCTGTTGACACAACCTATAGATTTCGTATGCCTGAAATTCAAATTAACATTCGTAAAATATATCACTCAAACATTAACTTAACAATATAGCGTATATAATATAACGTTGAGATTCATTAAATCAATTTAAACGAGTATATGTTATTGTCATAAAAAAATGTTTAGAAGACGAATAATCTTATAAAAACAAAATTTCACAGATAAATAAATAGTACAACCAAAAATACGACGTCATTTAATTTTAATTATCAAAAATTAAACACGATGAAATTAGATTTTAGATATTTTTGAATATGAATGTAGGAATTATATTTTTTATTGTTTGCACCATAAGTTAACAGAATTTTATGTAATTTGTTCTGAGATATCTGTTATATCGTTAAGTTTTAAGTACATTATTCAGATTAATAAACATCCGTCGTAATCGAAGAACTTGTGAGTTGGGACGGATTACACATTGAAACTTTCATAAGAATCAATATTATAATAAATATTAACAAAAAATTAAAATATATATATATATATTTAGAATACGTAACTTTAATATGGAATGTTATATATTAGTATGTAGTAAGCGTTTATGATTTACAAATTTTTTGCGACAGTAAACGCAACGGTCGTGGGTTCGGTTTCCACTCGGGGAAATAAATTATTTTCATGTCCTCGCTGTCTTAATGAGACAAAATATATAAAAAAAAATTATGTACAAACTATAATATTTTAAAGATGTTATCTACTACAGTTTACATGTCAGAAACCGAAACAGTGTTCTTGTCACAGTGGGAGCGCGATAAAACGAACAAGGAACTCTTCACGGAACTAAACAAATATATCATGATTATCACCATGCATAAAATAAGATTAGAAACGTTGATATGCTGTCTGCCTTAGATTAAAAAACAAATGATATTTATATAATGAAATTGTGAAAAAATATATTTTTTTTAAATATTCTTGATATTTTATAGAAAATTATGCATATTTTTACAGAATTTTTAAATATGCAGTTATATTTTCGCAGTTGGATTATAATTATAGCCGTTCTTTAATCAATTATTGGTTATATTTATTTTTGTTCTATAAAAAATATAATACTTGAATATGATTATACATATTTTTTAAATGTCATATTTAAATGTTTCTCCTTACTATTTGAGTAACATATTTTTTCCATACATTAAGAAATTAAAAAAAACAAAAAAAAGTTGATAAGCTCTGAATAAAATTATTAAAATAATACTTTTTTTTTGTACAAATTGTTTTACGTTTAAATATGTATATAAATATTATTGCAACAACTGAAACTGCCTATCTAATCTGTTTTTTATGAAATAAAGGTAAATATAATATAATTAATATAACTATTTAATCAATAGCACTTTTGGTGTAAGCTTAAGCTTATACTACATAACTACTGCTTAAATGAGTGTATAATATATACATATTTTCTACTTCAATTCATAGTCATACTCCTAATGTTATACAAAACGTTCATTCTATTAGGTTTTTGCACCTTATTTATATGGCTTAAAAAATAATGTTATAATTTATATGTGATATCTGTTAGTTCATTAAGTACATCGATAAATATCACAAAACAGAAATCGATATTATTTCTGTAAATATAGTTAGGAAGTATATAAGAAATTAAATAATTTCGCAATAAATATATTATCAAAATGATTATGTTTTGATTTATAAAAATTAAATTATATTTACTAATTAACGACACAAAAAAATATATATGTTTGTGATTATTGCTTTTTCACACTATATATTTTTTACCTTACAAAAATAATTTTCATAAGTAATTGTTTCGTAATATATATTCCGATATACGATATACATACATAACATAAATAAAATTATAAATTTTTATATACAATATTTGTGATCATTCATCATTAAATTAAATGTACGTTCCATTTTTTCGCTCTGGTGTGAGAGGCAAAGCGCGGCGTAGAGTTCCGCCACTCAACACACATTGCCTCAAAATTCGCCGGTAAATGTGCAACAGAGTGTCCTAACATTAGGTTCCCTCTACCTACCCTGCTGTGTGCGGGATACAACGTGAAGCTGATTAAATCCTGTAGATATATCGTCAGCGTCGGCTTTGGAATGCTATTTTTGTAAAAAAAAATGTTTTCGTGAAAATGATTACTTGCGGTATTCTTTTATCTAATGATGGAATGATAAATTAGCTTGCACTTATCGGCTGGGTTCAAAAAACAGTACAATCTATTAAAAAAAAAAATCTTTTTTTAAGACAGTTTTTTACTGTCTATCGTAAAAAAACCTTATTTTTGCATTTAGAAGGGCCTGTACCCGACGATTCTTTTAATTTTGTTTTTGATTTATAGTGGCGACTTTTTAGTAAATTAATTTACTTAATATATAATATCTAGTTTCGAATAACGTCACAAAAATAAAGTTTTATATTTAAAATATATCGAAACGGAGGTTTAAAAGTTGTTATCATTCTGTTCTGCTCATTGATTATTTCTGAATGAGCCAGTGGAACACAAATCACTTCACCAATGTCACGTTAGAGAAGATATATAAGAGGTTATAAGGTAAAAAAAGGTAATGCTTATACAATAGGAGAATGAATGTTAAAGAGATCCACTTAAAATTGGTGAGCATTATTTGACAAAATCAGACCAACTATACGCACGTATGATACAAAAGTTTAATAATAACAATAGAGGGCATTAAATATAATTTTTAACAAAAAAAACCGACTTCAACCGGATCCTATAATCAGAACCTAACTAAACTCATCAAACTTGAAGTGTATTTTTCCCAATAAAAAAAGAACCATCGTAAAATTTCATGTAAGGGATAGCGCGCATTGGTAACTTTTGTCAGGGTGACAATAAATTCTTTGTCACTGTCATGTCACCATGCTTTTCGCGACTGCGCGCACTTGCGATGACAGTGACGAAGAGATGGTTGTCTGTGCACCTATATTAAGAAATAGAAAAAAAAGCAAACGTAGAAAGAATAATCGTTTAGGGATTTGTCATAGAGCTATGGCCTCAACTCAATTTCGTCAATCAGTATGTCGTTGTCTATTTCATCTTCATGAAAACACACGTTTTGCCTTGGTGATGAACTTGACGCCATTCTTCAAATTAAAATTTGGAGTTGCAATGCAACACGCTGCTGTTTCTTGTTTATGCGGAAGACGACTTGTATGGAAACCGCAAGGGGGAGGAGACACGAAGTGACATTTAGTTTCTAATGCGCACGGGCGTACAAATCTATGGACGCGGTGACAGTTGCGTCACGGGCGTGTCGCCATCCCCCGCGGGCAAAAAGTCACCCAATTGTCACGTATCCAAATGCGCGCACCTTCATTTAGGGTGATGTACACGGTGACAGTGACGCAACAGTCACGGTGACAAAAATCACTAATGCGCGCTATAAGCTATTTTAGAACCTGTCACAAAATGTCAGTTTATCGCCCCCGTCTTTAAAGTGTGACGACATTTATGGACGGCTAGACATAATGCGTGAACTATTACATCTTCTTTTTAAATATATTAGGTATGTTCATATTGGTCTTGGACTGTTGGAACATTTGCGTGACGCGGCGTCCGACGTGCGCGGGGCGCGGGGAGGGCGCGCGGGGCTCCCCCGCCACCGCCAGCAGGGCCTCGATCGCTGGCCGGTACTGCGAGAGCGACGGCGATTGTACAACTTCTTCTAACTTTCTATAAGAAACACGTTATTTTATAGTTTTTATATACATCTTTTATATTTTTATTACGGAGCTCTTGGTTATTTACATTTATTTATTATTCTTATCGTCTACCTGAATGATTTTTTGATATTTTATATATATTTGCTTTATAATATATACAAACAAACTAAAATCTTATCAAGTGTGAAGGGCTTGGCTTCGGGATAAGGACAATTGAAGATAAAATAGTAGGTTTTGGTGGTCAGAGCGCTTGACTGTTGCGTTCAAATTTTATACGTTTTAAAATTGTGACAGTGCGATCTATGAGTTGTGGGCGCCCTGTAATTAAATTTTCTGAATTTTAGGTATCGTACATTCGGGAAGCAAATAATAAAAAATAGAAAAAACTAAAAAGGAGTGTTTTAACGCTAGGTTTCCTCTGCCTATCCTGTTGTGTGAGGGATAGAGCATAGAACTGATTAAGAAAATTTCGAAGCCGTTGTGGCGCAGAGTCAAAAGCTTGCAAATGTAGGCACTGGGTTCGGTTCCCAGTGGGGAACAAAATATTTAGTATTTTCATTTCCTTGCTTTTGAAAGAAGCACGGAATGCCTCAAGAATTCGGTGGAAAGTTTGGAACGGAAGTGTCTTAATGAAGGACGGAATGTTTTAACACTAGTTTCGCAAGTTAGTGCAGTAGGCGCGGGACCTCAAGGCGGGCAGCAGCGCGGGGTGGCGCGGCGCGTGGTGCGCCGCCAGCTGCAGCGCGGGCGCCAGCGCCGCCGCCGCGCCGCCCGCCGCCGCGCCCGCGCACAGCGCGCACACCAGCGACACCGCTGCAACAAACGTCAACTTTATAACTATTATTTACCAAAACACCAATATAAGACGACATAATGTGATCTTGTTATATAGCCCTCGGTGACACACACGCCAAAAATATTTTATATTATAATACGCTGACAAAGAGAAAGATCTGGTGAACAGCACTAGTGGGAAAGGAATTTATTTTTTTCCCACACTTATTGTTCTATAACATGGAATAAATAAGTCCTAGGTTAAGTTAGATTAGTTTAGGTTTAGACAGATTACTGTTTTTCTAACATCGAAGGCAGTAACCTCAGAAATATTTTAGTTCTAGATTTAATTTGTATTTTCTTTTAAAATTTCATTAAAATGAATTTATATATAATTGCGTAGTTTTTTAACCCTCCAATTGCAGCTCTCACAACTATCTTGTAAACGAAATGTCAACACTATTTGTTTATAGATTACACGTCGCAACGATTGTGAGTTCGATAATCACTAGGTAAAATTAATGATTTCCATTTCCTCGATTTGGTAAAAATAAAACACCGCAAAATACAAAAAATATATTTAAAATCCAAAGATAGAATAGAAATACCTTTTTCGGACACAGTATGCGTATCTAACGCTGGCAGCACAAGCAGGGCCAGTGCCTCAGCCGCGCGCGTGGCCTCGCGGGCGCCGAGCGTGTGCGACCCCACTATGGACTCGAATGGCGGCCAGCATTGCGTCTCTAGAGGTAGCGATCGAGCTATGCAAGTGCGTGTCACGCTTCCCCACGCTGTTATAGCTGCTTCTCGGACTGATCTGTAATATAGTTAGTCAGCTTCATGCTGTATCCCACACACAAGGTAGGCATAGGAAACCTAAAGTTAAGACACTTCGTTCCCCACTTTGAAAACTTGTGGAAGCATTGCGTATCGAGTGGCGAGACTCAAGCCGCGCTTCGCCTCGCCACCAGAGCGAAGAAATGAAAATATAAATATAAAGAAATATTTCATTTTCTCAAGTAGAGGACGAACCCACAACCAGTCGATTTTCCAGTCACATTTTTTACCCCGGCGATCCCGGCGCCACAACTGGCCTCAAGTTATATATTTAAAATTAATTTTAAATAAAATGTATACAAGGTATTAAGGAAATTATAACAAACCATTTTTTTGCTTTATACTGTATTCTGCATACAGCAGGGTAGGCTGAGGGAACCTAGTGTTAATGACATTACGTTCATCACTTTCCAGCAAGTTTGAGGCACTGAATATAAAATTCATCAAAATTCATATAGGTCGTGTTGCAACTGTCACACTATCTGACTATAAGCACGATGGTTATAGGTTCGCTTCATACTTGAGAGTATAAATTATTTTCTTTTCAAACGTAGGCAACGATTCTAACTGATGGTTAATGGTTTGTCGGCATTAAGTTCCGCCACTATACAGACAACCTCTTAAAAATTAGACAGCATATAGAGTACGGAGTGTCTTAACATTCTGATATACAGTGAGAAGCTGAAAATATTTATAGATAAAAAGTAACTCACTCATCATCGTCATACAACAATGCAATTATCGCCGGCAACAGCTGCTTTTCCAAACATTCCTCATCGACTTCTGTTATATTCACTAGCTCGGCTATTAGAGAGGCGATGAACGCTCGTATTGCGTTGCCGCTGGTACTATCGCAACTACTTGCAGAAACTGAAATATTGTGTGAAATGAGTCATATTGAGACCGGTCGTGGCGCAGCGGCACGAGGTGTGACTGCAAAACCGACTGGTTGTGGGTTCGATCCCCACTCGAGGAGATGAAATTTTTACTTAAATTTATATTTCCATTTCTTCGCTCTGGAGTCGAGGTTAAGCGCGGCGTTAAGTTCTGCCACTCAACACGCAATGCCTCCAGAATTCGGCAGAAAGTGGGGAACGGAGTGTCTTAACACTAGGTTCCCTCTGCCTACCCTGCTGTGTGCGGGATACAGCGTGAAGCAATTTTTTTTTTTATATCTATACAAAAAAAATATACGACCCAAGATGTCTTAACTGAGCTTTGTATTTTTGTGAATGACAATTGAAAGTAAAGTACTGAATTCAATATTCATTCTCCAAAAACGAACCATGACAACTATGTATAACCTAACATCTCGAATTTCTCTGCAAAAGTGATGAAACAATATAATTGTGATTGTGAGTTTCTTTGTTTAAGTTGGTAGCTTGAGATCGTCGCGTAGCTGTATACGCGGCGATTGGCCATTCTATTATTCTCATTAAATAATTTTGCATTTCCCCAGATCGGAGGGTAACAAGACAAAGTGCAGCGTTGAGTTCCACGGCTCAAAACGCAATCTTCCGAACATTGGACGATGCGTAAGGTCTAATCACTAGGTTCTCTCTCTGCCTTTTCTGCTATATGGTGAATACAGTGTGAAATTAAAAAAAGTGTAGATACATATACACAAAAAATGTGCAAGAATATTTTTTTTTCTCTTTAACTTACATTCTCTTAGGTGCTGTAAGTAACAATTAAGAACATCTGGACGATGTTTCGTCAACCACTTAAATGGTACAGACAAAATTTTTGTTGGAAGACTCCTTATACTACTGTACACAACCCATCTGAAAAAAAAAAACATATTTACTTCGTTCCAAGTACATATAGTCGTCTAATTTTAAAAAAATAATCGTAACATAAGTCTATGCCTACTCAGAAAAATAGACAGAGGAAACCTAGTGTCAAGACATCCCGTTCTTTGCTTTTCGCGTGATGCACCTTATTTTATCAGAGCGATAATATGAAAATTTTATTCTAATTCTTTCTTTCAAATGGGAATCGAACACATAACTACCATAATAGAACACTTCTACGCCACGAGGGCTTAAGTTGTTTATTGAGTAAATAATGATATTATATTGAAGCCGACTTGGCGAACGGCACAGCATCTGACTATAAACCCGACTGTTGTGGGCTCGAATTCCATTCGTTTGGTAAAGTTACATTTCCTCACTCTGGTAACAACACAAAATGCGGCGTTTAGTTCCCCCACTCAAAACGCAACGTCTCAAAAATTGCGTGGATTGCGGGGAACACCGTGTTTTAGTGGGATAGATACGACGTGAAGCTAAAACATATAATTTTTGTTTGCACTTACTTTTGTAAAAATTCCACACGCTGCTCAGTATCATCAACAGTAGCCAATATGGTGGTAAGATAAATACCAACAATTACAACACTGTCTACATTCACAGTATGCAATTTTTCTAATTTATTTTCTAAGTCCATAATAATCTCAATAAAGATAGGATTTAATACTTTCAAAGAAAATTCGAGACCAAAGTTGTCTAAATAACTGTTAAATAGTGCAATAAGCATTTCATATATTGCGTGATGATTTAATGCTTTGCTCTTTGTCGCGACATCTAATATTTGCTTAATACTGAAAATAATAATAATAATAATAATATCCATCCATAAAAAACCTTAATTAATATATAAATAAAGGCTTTAAGTGTTACGGTCAAAAATATTAAAATAAAGTTTAACAGTACACCAAAATATGTAATATTATATTATTATACTTTTATAATTATAACTTCTTAAAGAAATCCTAGAAAATTATTGTTAAAAAAAAAATAATTATATATTTTTTGACTTGACGTTGTATCCCGCATATGGAGAATTCAGTGATTTTTTTATTTGAAAACTGATAACACTACAGACATTTGGTCCGTACATAACTCTGAGATCGATCTTGAGAAGAGAGTTGAGAGCAATTTATAAATAACTAGAGGGCGCGCGCGGCTTCGCCGCTTATTAAGAGTGAGTTCTAAAAAAAAAACCACGAAACACGTGTTCAATAAAATATTTTAACAGTCTGAATTTAATTTTTTATAAAAATCGATGGCAATTTAAAGATTTTTCCATATAAACTTTCAACCCCTTATTTGAACCCTTAGGGGGTGAATTCTTAAAAACCATGAAACACGTATTCAATGAAATATTTTTAAGAGTCTGAATTTCAAATTTTCAAAAATCGGTACAGATTATTTTTTTTTTCCATACAAACTTTCAACCCCTATTTCACCCCTTTAGGGTTAAAATTTTTCAAAATCCCTTCTTAGTGGATATCCAGAATATGAAAATAAACATCTGCCCAAATTTCACGTTTCTACCATCAGCGGTTACGGCTCTGCGTGCGTCTTACCTCAGTCAGTCAGCACAAGTCCTTTTATATATATAGATTATGCGCTTAATTGTGCCGCTTTTTTTTCTTTCTTATCCATTCATTTCACATTAATATAATAATATATAAGAAGTAATAAATAAATAATACTATAAATTGGTATAATGTATTTTTATTTAATGGATAAAAATACCATCTGTCTGTATGTCTAATATATTTTTTTGCTGATGCTGTTTTGATGTGACGTTTACTGAGTGACAAAATATGATATGTTATTGTAATTATACTTATTTGTATGTGTTTGTAACTTCAGTTTAAGAGTAGAATATCTCTATCATTTGTATGTTTCATAGAATACATATACATTAAATTATAAATTACAAATACTCACACACTAATAAACCAATCCAATTCAGACCATCTAACATCTGGATTCTCTTTCATAAGGCTGTTCATAGCTGCTAATATAATCTTTGCATTGACATCTTCACTCAAATAACATTGTAAATCTATAAACTTCTTATTCGGCACTTCTTGCAGGTTAATGGTTTCCATATCACAGTTATTCAGGTTTATATCCTTAACTATTTGTACATTAAATACATAGGCCAATTGCGCTAAAACTAAAGCTTTGATCACATCTAAATATAATATTACTGTTTTCCATTCATTATCTATGCTTGCTTGTATTAAGTGTTTCATTACTTGCTTATATAGATCTGTTGTGAATTTACCTAAAAATAAGTTTAAAGTGAGTAAATGTAATCAGTTTATATATTAGCTTCGCACTGTATCCTGCTTACAGCAGGGTGGGTGGAGAGAACCTAGTATTATGACACTCCACTGCTCACTTGAGTTGAATGTCTCGAAAATTGAGCGGAAGCTCAATTTTCGAGACATTGTGTGTTTAGTGGCGAAACTTAAGGCTGTGTTTCGTTTTCTTATGAGAGCTATAAAATAAAATGACTCCTTCCGCCGACTGGGAATCAAACCAACAAACGTGTCATTACCATTAAGACACTGTACGACTGCGACACGAATGTCTTTTTAATTTTAAGGTTTACTTTTAAAGAATAAATTCACTTACCACATAAGAGAGCACTTCTAGCTAAAACCGGAACATATACACACACAGCGTCCTTTACATTTTTATCCACTGGATCTTTTAGGAAATTGAACAATAAATTTTCCAACTGGGCATATTTGTGTTCGGAGACTGGAGATATAAGACATGCTGATTTCAGACCTATTCCACGTATTTCAGGTTCACTGGACTCACACATTAGCACCACCAAGCTTAGTAGAAGCGAAGTGCATAATTCTATGGGCACGTATGGAGCTATACAAAGGCATATTTGGCTCGCGAGCACGCGTCTTTCTGGAGTTCGAGACGCCAAAAGTTCTGCTATAGACGATAGCACTTCGCCACTACCACCCCATTTTACTATCAGGCTGGTTGCTATAAAAAAAAGTTTAAATGAGGTTAATTTGATTTTTAAAAATTTTCTACTTCGTCACGAAACTGATATTGTATCAGTTCATTTATACACAAAACATGATTACATGATTACAAAACAAATCAGCTTCACGCTTTATCCCGCATACAGCAGGGTAGGCAGAGGGAACCTAGTGTTAAGACACTCCGTTCCCCACTTTCCGCCGAATTTTGAAGGCATTGCGTGTTGAGTGGCAGAAATCAACGACGCCATGTTTGCCTCGACACCAGAGCGAAGAAACAGAAACATACATTTAAATAAATATTGCATTTCCTCGAGTGGTGATCTAACACGCAACCAGTCGCTTTTACAGTCACACTTTGTGACCCTGCGCCACGATCGGCCTCTAAATTCTATTCATTCATTATTCTATTCTAAACTAATTGTAACCCGGAACAATGAATTGGAAGTATAAAAAAGAGAATTTAAAGTTAAAAGGTCATGTTCTTTTTTTATTTATTTTTTTCGATATTATTAAACATTTTCTAAAAAAAATATTCCCTCCAAAACTAAGACTAAGTTATGCCTACACGAATTTTTATTTACTTTTTAGCTTCACACTGTATTCCGGACAACAGGCAGAGGGAACATAATATTAAGACACTACGTTAATCACTTTCCATCCTATTACCGAGATATTGCGATTCGAGTGACGAAGAACAACGCCGCGCTTTGTCTTGTTATCAGAGCCAAGAATATGAAAATAATTAGTTTCCCCGAGGAGGAATCGTACCTAAGTTTTTTTACCTTCACAAACAGCCTTCACATCACTCGCCTCGGGCTTCTTGTACAAGGTGAGCAGCAGGTGCAGCAGGCGCGAGCGGCGCGCGTCGCCCGGCGGCAGCAGCGCCGCCGTCGCCGCTAGCAGCGCGCCCGCCTCGCCGCGCCGCGACACTAGCGTGTGAGGGAGCACCTGGGGTGACAATTTTGCACAAAACATATATTATTTACATGTATATTATCTATATCTTATTTATTTATTTACACCTTTCATTAGAAAAAACAAAAAAGGAAAAAAGCAATTGACGCACAAAAGGCGGTCTAATCACTAATCAGCGATTTCTATCAGACAACCTTTGGTTTAGGAAATTTATGAAATAACATAGAGTGGTGGTTTGTAAATCCTAATAAATAAACATAATGCATATATATTTCAAAAATACATACTATTATAATATTCTAATATATATAATAATACTATTTCTATGATTAATTATTTCTATATACATAAAAAAATTGTGTTCTTATTTGATTGCCAAAATGCCTCAGTGTGCTCTATAAAATCAATATTATACAATTATAAATACAAACATTTTATCATTTGGCTAATTTTCACTACGAATATTGCTTGGTTTGGACTAAAACATACATGGAGTGGATGTTTCATTTTAATAAATAGATATCCGTTGTAGCCCACGAAATGGCTATTTAGATTATTAAAACTTAATATATATAACAGAGGGATCCTAGGAAACTAGTGTTAAGACACTTCCTTCCCTATTAAGACATTTCCGTTACCCATTTTCCGTCAAGTTCTTGAGGAAGTTGCGTGTTGAGTAACAGAACTTAATGCCGCACTTTTCTTAAGTTGTCTTTTCGTTAGTTATTTCGGTCATTGCCAGAGCGAGGAAATAAAAATATTAAATAGTTGATTACCCCCGGGGGAAACGAATCTACAACTGTCACATTTAGTCGCATGCTTGTGCGCCACGATAGCCTCTACGCATCGGGATCCAACGACCGCACGTGTGTAACCCGATACGGGTTGATATTAAACTATATGATAGTTAAGATTTTTTTAAAGAATAAATGTTATTTTTATCTTGTTGAATTTTAGTAAGTAGAAGTTACTAAAAATAAAAGACTATTTTTAGTAAATTTACTAAACTTGTCAACCTATTGTCGAGAACAAAGCGACGCCATGACTTCTATGTTCTATTTTATATCAAGGCATTTAACCCTCTGCGACTGACGTGGCTTAATTTTTGCAATTATACTGAGATAGTATCATTTTCCATTTTTCGATTATGATGAGAAGAAAAAGTCTTTGTAAGGTTTTGATTATTCTTTAGAAACAAAATTTTATATTTTTATTTTTAATAATATTATAAATATACACAGGGTGGAAGTGTCAGCCCTCTTTTTACGGGAACAGCATATAGGGTAAAATATTTTAAACCCATACCTAAAGAAATTAATCAAGATACCTCAACAGTTTAGACGTAGGATTTTTTTTCATTTCACGATGTTTATTCATACCTGTATTTCGTGTGACGCAGTTACCAATAACGTAAACACATACTACTACAAAAATACTACTAAAGGTTAAGCAACTTTGAACTTTGCCGCCAATATCTACGACTCGATTTCGGAATGAGGCTTATGCAGCGGCTTTGATAGGTTCATGTGTGCGTGCGTCGTTCTTGACAAATGGCGTTTTATATTACAACAATAATTTTATTATTTATTTTTAAAAAATAAAATCCTTTTTCATTTTTGGGAAAAAAAATAAAATAAAAATTGTATTATAAAATAATAATAAAGCTTAAGGATTTTGTACAATTTGGGTATAATATAACAAAAAAAGTATAAGCGGGCGAAGTCGCATGTGGGCCGCTAGTAAAATATAAAATTCCACTAACCCTAGGTAAAGTGTCAGCGACCAGAGGCAAAAGTCCCGGTAACGTGATTGGTTGCTTACTATTCACTAAATCCAATAGTAGATCATTTGCTAAGGGCTCGTTGAGGTCCAAAGTTTCATAACACCATGACAGTAATGATTCTTTCAAGCTGCTTGGCAAGCTACTGAAAACAGATATCGAATTGTAATTTTCAAATCACTTTATATATATTATTTCTTCTTTAATTTATTTATTTAGCTGCATTCTGTATTTCACATATGGCAGGATTGGCACAGGGAACCTAGTGTCAAGCCGCAAAACGTAATGTGAGCGTTAAACCTTACGTTTTGTTCGTAACGTTCGTTTTATCATGTTGCCAGGGCAAGGAAATAAAATAAATTATTTCCTAATAAAAAGCAGCTTTACGCTTTTTCCCGCATATAGCAGGGTAGGCAAAGACAACATAGGGTTAAATAGAGTAATTTATTTATCCACCTTTATTCACATTGTTCATCTAACACCACTTTTTAAAACATTACATGTTGAGTGGAGGAATTAAACACCATATTTTGTAACCTTGCAGAGCAGGGAAGTGAAAATAATTTAAAAATAACTATTTATTAATTTATTAATATAAAAATAACCGTTGCGTTTACGCACAGATACTGTCCCAATGCGATAAGACGGCCTCAATAGTTCAGCACACTTAGAAATAATCTGAAGCCAGTTGTGGTGCAGGGGCACAAAGTGTGACTGTAAAATCGGCTGGTTGTGGATTCGATCCCCACTCGAGGAAGTGAAATATTTATATACATTTATATTTTCATTTCTTCGCTCTGGTGTCGAGGAAACGCGCGGCGTTGAGTTCCGCCATTCAACACGCAATGCCTCCAGAACCCGGCGGAAAGTGGGGGAACGGAGTGTTTTAACACTAGGTTCCCTCTGTCTACCCTGCTGTGTGCGGGATACAGCGTGAAGCTGATTTATTTTAATTTAATTGGAAATTATCTAAGGTCTAAAAACCATTTCAACATCAAATAATTTATCACCTATCAATCCACAATTCCTTGTTATTCTCGAAACTGCTGTACTCGTATTGCACTCTAGTCCACTCGCCAGCATCGTTTATACTTAAAGTTTCATCAAGTGTAGTGACACTACCGCGTCTGCACGGGGAGCCCCGTACACTGTCGATTATAGCAGGTTCGAAACTATTAACAGACCCTTCCTTCTTTGTCCTGAAAATATAATGAAAACATTTTACATTAGTAATAGAAAAATTAATTATTATCTAGCATTTTATATATCACTAGTTATTGTTTAAACTTCATCCTGTATACGGTTTATAGCAAGATAGGCATAGGTAACCTATTTAACATACTCCATACTCTATGTACCATCCAATTTCAGAGACAGCATGTTCAGTGGAGAGGTTGGCGTATTCTTAGGTTCCTGAGCCTCAACTAGTTGGTAGTTGAAGAGCTTTGTGAGATTTTAGTGGCTTAAAAGGATGGCAGTAGATAAAGATATCAAGGCTGCCAATTTAAGAGACAATCAGACATGGGCATATTTGGAGATATTTTCCAGGGAGGACCTTTAATTTTGTAAATGAATAAAATGTCTACAAAAAATTAATTATTTAAGACCACATTGAACTAAATATAGTAATAGTATAGAATAGAATAAAAAATAGTACCAATAAAGCAAAATTTTCAACCCCCTATTTACGTTATTTTGTTATTTGGGTTTCATTCCCACTTGTAAGTATAATTTCATTTCATTTTCTTACTATGGTATAGAGACAAAGCATAACATTGTGACAAACCTGAAAATTAAGCAGAAACTCATTTTTTTTTTATTCCTATTAAAATATCAATACTTACATTCCATTGTTCTTATCACTATAAATCATTTCAAATTGTTCTGGTGTGGCACTGTGAGTGGAATTTCCACTCCCATAGTGGTTTTCAGATGCAGTACAAGTTATTGGCTTCTCATTTGAATTTATCAATAACAATTTATCACTAGGTATTTGCAGCTCAAGTGTTTTACTTTCAGATGCGGGGCTTGTTAAAGAATTCAGGCTAACTATTGCTGCATCATATAATTTTTGAAAATTCAACTTCTCTGTTTCTAGAGCCACTATCTTCTGTTTCAACAATTCTATTTCTTCAGCTTGAACAAGAAGCTGCAATAGATCAGTTAAGGTTTTTTGTAATTGTTACAGTATTTGTAAACATGCATTATATAACATGCATTTATTATCATTTAATTATTTTTAAGTATAACTTCATGCTGTACCCTATATATAACAGGCGAGGCAAAAGGAACCTAGCATCAAGACACTCTGTTCCCCTAATCTTTCTACCTAGTTTTGGAAACACAACTGAAAAATCTTATGATTGAATGATAACATTATCCCAATTTAGTTAATAGAGAAGAAAGTTCAAAGCAAAACATGGATTAATTATGATTACTCCACCAAATGTGCCTTAAAAGTATGTTCCAGAA
>JAATLQ010029242.1:33175-52111 GCA_013421005.1 Heliconius erato x Heliconius himera | reverse complement strand
ATGCTGTTTTAAAAATTACAAAAATAGAATTAGAAAAATCTAGAAAAGATGTAGATGGATTGAAACAACAATTACAACATTATGTAGCTGAAATAAGGAGAATTGAGGAGCTACTGTCACAAAAGGAAGCAGAGAGGTCTGACATGTTAGAACAATTTGCAAGTCTTTCTGTAGAAGCAAATATATTAGAAAATAATAACCATTCTCTTGAGAGTGAATCTGCATCAAAAACATTACAATTACAAACATATGTAAATAAAATTCAAACTCTTGAAGAAAAAATTATTGACAAAGATAATATAATTGATAGTCAAGCAGCACGAATTGCTGCTCTAACATGTAAAATAAATTCTCTACAAAATGAAATAAGATTAATAAGTGAAGAGAAAAAAATTCTAGAGCAAAATATTTTATATCTAAAACAAATGTGTAACAATTTTCAGTCAAGTGAAAAAGTTATTACTACAAATTTAGAGGAAACTGATTCAGAATTAAAACTATATGAAAATAGAATTAAATCGCTTTCTAATGTTAAATCAAAATTAGAAATGGAGAAGGAAGAATTAAAAGATAATTTGATAACTTCAGAAAAATTATTGTCTAATGCGAGAAAAGAAATTGTAGAGCTAAAATTAGCATTACAGGATGCTACTGCTGAGACTCAATCCCTGCATGAATGTGTTAATAGACTTTCAAGTGAATCCACAATTGGAGAGGTAATATTTTTAGATTTTTTTAAACTTTTCTTTTTTTAGTAGGGCTAGTAAAGAGAATCATTAGCAAACAAAATACTGTTTGCCCAATTTTTAAGATAATTCACATTGAGAAGAGGGAAGCAAGGTGCCACTGCGGCATACAGTCTCAAAATTTTTAAATAATAAACATTGCCTTTTTCTTTTCAGAGTATTCTGCCTAGACAAAATTTGGAAATTCCTTTGATGTTAGAGGGAACGATTCATGAGTTAAGTCATGAAGATAATGACAGTGATAGATATAATGATCATAAGAAATATTCAAAATATCCTCATAGTAGTACTTTATAATTTTGAACAACAAGACAAGATACAAGCACCTCTTAAACTGATATTATGGATATTAGACAAATGTAATAAAGATCTGTCAATAATTAAGAAACTAAAAATCAACTAAATGCTCTTCTTTTTTGGAGAGGTCTTTCCATTCAATTTCGGATATATGTATATTTTAATGTAAATATTGACAATTGACATAATACATTTAATAAAGACAAAACATTTTATATAAGAAAACCAAGTTTATTTCCTTCCCATTATAATATACAATGCAAAAGTTATTATACATTTTTGTTATATAAATGTAATTTAACAGTTATATAATTTAATAATCTTTAAGCGACTATGCTTATGTTAACTATCTACACACTCTTTGATTAAATATACATTGTCTAAAATTCTATTTAGAATTATCAGTAAACTAGAGACTGTAAAAAAACATTCTAAGTATCTAGCCCAGTTTAAAAATAAAATTATGTTATTTAACATAATTTTATTGTTTTACCTTCCAACTTGTACTTTCCTATAGGTACAGATTTTAATACCTTTACATTAAAATTTTTATACACTCTCTAAAATATTTTTCTATCATTAGTGTGAATCTATCCATCTTTAAATGTTGAAAATATTATTTTACAATGCTGTTTAATTATTATCATATATGTATTTGTTTTATTACTTACAATTGAATTTAAGAAAAATTAAAACATTATTTATTTATTTAAAACATGGAGGTAGCTGGTAACTAAGGACAAAAGTACTCAGTAAGTACAACTAATGAAAGATAAAAATCTGTTATACACATACATAAAATACTTTTTAATTTACATCAGTTAATTTGCATAAAATGTTATTGCCAAAATTTTTACTTTGTATATACAGAAAAAATCATTGCACACAATTATAAAGCTAGATTTTAATTGTAAACAAAATGTGATTCAAATGTCGGTGGGTTTCCTAACTAATGAACAAAATATTCATTACATTTGTTTGCTAAGAATAGCCTTATGATATTCTTAATTTTTATGAATAATTAATGAGTTTTGTTCCATACTTTTCCAACAAATACGAAACATTAATGAGATACATTTTAAAAAAACCTGATATGGAATGCATAACTAATTTTTAACAATTCTAAAAAGTCACTGCAAAAGCACTTTGTTGGTTCTAGCTTCAGTCAAGATTTAAAACAAATTAAGTATTTACAAAGAGGATCTTAAATAATTAATAATCAAATATTTTTATACATATACATTGCTGGCCACCATTCTACTTTAACACCACAACTACAAAATTGATATCTATAACACCTGGAACCATTTAAATGTATATAATAGTAATATTTTTTTTACCCCGCATATAGTATGGTTGAGATATTTCATATTGAGTGAAGAAACTCAACCTGATTTTTTGTCTTGTTACCAGAATCAAGAACTGGAAATAAATAATTCACTCCCTAAAGTGTAAACTGCACCCACAACTGTAGTGTTTACAGTCACACACCTTTGTGCCATAACTGCCTGAATATACAATTCATAATATGTATCATCCTTAGAATATGTGTATAAGGGGAACAACATTTAAGCATACCATTAGTAATAAGTATACATTATCTCACCAACAAGTGATTATACAAATTTTATGAGTATTTTTTTGTTGATATATTACAATTTTGACATACAAACATTTTGTATGATGAAATTATACATAATCAGCACCATTACTTAAGATCTTACCACCACACATCTATACTATCATAATTGACATAGCTGAAAATGTACCTATGTAAAAACTAACTTGTGTTAATGATTGTAAAACTATATTGTAGTAAAATTATTATTTTATTACAATGTGGCTAAAATTCTTGTGAATCCAATACCAGCTCCTAGTAAAGTCTGTCCTATACCCCATATCATAGCATGTATAGGAGGCATGGCTAAGTTAGCAGCTCGGTAAATAAACGCAATAGCAGCACTACTTGCAACACCTGAGGTCACAGGGCTCACTACACCCATCATAATTAATAGCACTGGAAAAAATTTACCATATTTATGCTTTCTAAGAGTACCAAAGGCAACGAGGGCTGCACACGTATGTACAAACACAGATGAGCACAACGACCAAAGAAACACTGGATACCACATTTCACCAAATGTATCTAATGGATCACCTGGAGTCAATCTTAATATATCCACAAACGAATCAAATTCTGACACTCGAAATTCAGACAACATGTCATACATGTTGTCTTTGAAAGTTCGATACAGTCAGGCATCGGGGCCGTTGTTCGTAAATTTCTTGATTATACAGAAGAAAAGAAGTTTTGAAAAGGTTTGCTGTTTATCACTATTATATAAAATTTATGTCATACTCATTATAAATATATGTATGTTTCTGTTCTAGGTGTAAAATATATACAAATAAATATATTTTTGTGAAGTATTATCGACAAAAACGAATTTCAACAAACTGCTCTGACATTTCCTATGAAATTTTTGACAATTACATGAATGTTACTGACATTTAAATTTTCATTACGATATTGAAATTATAGACTGGTAATAAAGGAAATAGTGTACCTTATTATTTTTTTATTAATTTTTATTTATGCAATGTTATAATGTGATATATATTTTAATTCAACAGCTATGAGAAAAAAAAAGTTATTGACTATTATGTAACAGAAATTTTCAAGAATTTATTGAAATATTAACTAATTATTTCATGCTATTGTTAGAAATTTATTTCTAATATATAATTTTAAAACTTTTATCGACATCTTCGATTGACAGTATATAAATAGTATCATATCCTAGAGTTGAAAGCATAAAAATAAAAAAAAAAGAAACAAGTTCTGAAGTTAGTCAATAAAGCTCGATATCGATAACTTAAAAATTTGATGTATCCCGTTGTAATCATATTATTTTAAAACTTCCTAATGGTTATAATATTGTTCCATACATATTAAAGATACAATTTGTGTAAAAAGGTCAAAAAAGTATTCCTAATGTAAGTATATTTTATAATTGTATATAAAACTCAAATCACCAGTAGTGTGAAGTTAGTATGCGATTAATGCTGTCACATAAAATGTTTCAAATGACTTTTACACATAACCTTAAAATTATCGTTCTTCAATAGTTGTGCCGATCCTCGTGTATATAGAGGTTTGGGATTAAGAATTAAGATATCAAGAAATAATTAAAAATGGGTAAAGTAAGGTCTACTCCGGGTGCCCCCCGAAAAGAGGGTTTTAATAAGTCGGGACATTCTATGAATCCTGACAGACCAACAGAAGGCCTAAAAGGAGTGGGGAAGCCTAGAACCAAAGGAACTATAAAGCGTCTTCAAATGTACCGTAATTTTAAAGCAAAAAGAGATAAAACCGGAAAAATCCTTACTCCAGCACCATTTCAAGGTTGGTTACCATCAGGTACACGAGCCCGAGTTGAGCCTAACCAAAAATGGTTTGGAAATTCTAGAGTTATATCACAAGGTGCTTTACAAAAATTTCAAGAGGAGTTTGGAGCAGCGGTGAAAAACCCTTATCAAGTAATAATGAAGCCTACAAATTTACCAATAACACTTCTTAATGAAAAAGCAAAGCATGCTAGAGTTCATTTATTAGATACTGAAGGTTTCGATAAGACATTTGGTCCAAAAAAACAAAGAAAAAGAGTGAATTTGAAGTTTAATGACTTAGAAACTTTGTCTAAGGCTGTTGAAGAGAATGCAGAAAAATATGATGAAAATAAAGATGTTGATAGAGTACGTGAAGATAGTGGAATAAAAGATGGTCAAAGAGAATGGATATTTGGTGCTGGTATGAGCAAAAGGATTTGGAATGAATTGTACAAAGTTATTGATTCATCTGATGTGCTATTACAGATTTTGGATGCAAGGGATCCTATGGGTACAAGAAGTCCATATGTTGAAAAATTTCTTAGAGAAGAAAAGCCACATAAACACTTGATTTTTATTTTAAATAAAGTTGACCTTATTCCAAACTGGGTGACACAAAGATGGGTTGCTATTCTCAGTGCCGAATATCCCACTGTTGCTTTTCATGCATCAATGACTCATCCATTTGGGAAAGGATCTCTTATAAACTTATTGCGACAATTTGCAAAATTGCATATAGATAAGAAACAAATAAGTGTGGGGCTAATTGGCTATCCAAATGTCGGCAAATCATCTGTTATAAACACACTTAGAGCTAAGAAAGTGTGCAAAGTTGCACCTATTGCAGGTGAAACCAAAGTTTGGCAATATATTACATTAATGAGAAGAATTTTCCTAATCGATTGTCCAGGTATTGTGTATCCGTCTGCAGAAACTGATACTGAGAAAGTTTTAAAAGGAGTTGTTAGAGTTGAATTAGTGCAAAATCCTGAAGATTACATTGAAGAGGTGATAAAAAGAGTTCGAAAAGAATATTTAATAAAAACATATAAAGTAGAAGGATGGAATAATGCTACAGAATTTTTAGAAAAAATGGCAGCAAGAACTGGTAAATTATTAAAAAAGGGGGAACCTGATATAAGTCAAGTAGCTAAAATGGTGCTTAATGATTGGCAGAGAGGTAAACTACCTTTTTATGTGGCCCCAGAGGGTTTTGAAGTGCCCTTGACTAAGCAACAAGAAAGTACAGAAAATAAAGAAGTAGACACAAAAAATGTAAATGATGAAAAAGAAGAGCAAAAGTCTGAAGACTCAAATCCTTTAGAATTAAAAGATGACAATGAATGCAATCAGCAAGCACTCACAATCAATAAATTAATTATTGCGCAAGACTTTGCAAAAATTCGAGTTGGTTTGCAATTTGACAATGTAGATGACGTAAAACCTTTAGATGACATTGTTATACCTGAAGAATTGCAAGGAATTGATGAGCAAAATGATGAAAATAAAACAGAGAATGATAGTGCAGAAAACATTGAAAGTATTAATAAAGATAATGAATTGAATGATGACACTGACTCAGATATAAGCAATTTTTATAGTGACACTGAAAATGTATGTAGCGATGTTGAAGATCACCTGACAAATGATGCTGAAACTATCAAAGAATTGAAGAGGAAAAGGTTGGAGGCCAGTAGTGGCACATTCACAGTGGAAGAAATGCTGCCTACAGGAAAGAAACACAAGTCAAATGATTTATTGAAAAATATAAAAGCCAAAATGACAGCTAAGCAAAGGAGAGCATTAGACAGAGCTCAAAAACGTACTAAAACTGGAAGTAACTTTTATGAAGTATCAAATGTAAAGAACAAAAATAGAAATAAGAAACGTGTTGTTGAAAAAAAGTAGTTTGTAATGCTTATAATATATATTAAATAAACAATCACTCCTCATAAATAAGTTTATTTTAATAAAAAATGATGCTTTAAATAGGTCTATCTATCTTATTATTTGTCTTTTAGTTTTATTCTGGTAAGGTAAGTTATTTTGAATACATTATTTTTAACAAAAATTAGTATCTTTTCAGTTGTACATATTTTATACATTCAGCTTCACGCTGTATTCCGTATATAGCAGGGTAGGCAGAGGGAAAATAGTGTTAAGACACTCTGTTCTCCACATTCCGCTGAGATTTTGGGAGTTGAGTAGCGGATATCAATGCCGGGATTTTCGCCTCGGTGTCAAAACGAACAAAATATTATTAAATAATAATTCATTTCCCCTAGTAGGGATCAAACCCATAGTCACACCCTTGTATTTTATACATTTAATAAAATTAGGAGCAAATTATAAATATTATATGACTTCAGTATTATCTAGTATTAAAAAGATAATTTTTATAACCGTTTTATCCTCTAAAATAATGAAAGTCGCCTTTGATCAGCAAATAGAGTAAGTATGGACATTATAACACGTTTTGATAATTATATTTCTATAGTTGTTGTTTTTAGATATAATAAAATTAGAATATCATGTATTAAATATGAATTAATCAATTTACAATAGATATTTGGAAAGTATAATATTAAGGTTTTAATTTTATATGACATCTTAATTTGTATGATTTTTTTCACTTTACCCAGTATGTCGCATATAGCAGAGTACGCAGACGGAACCTAGTGTTAAGACACTACCTTTCTCTCATTTCCTCCAACTTAGGAGATTTTAGTGAACATTGCGCTTTGAGTGGCGAACTCAACAGCGAGATTTATCATGTTACCAGAACGAGGTAGTGAAAATAATATGTTGTCACAAGTGGTTCCCACATCCGTCGCGTTTAAAGATTACAACCACTCCACGATGGCGTCTGAACCAGAATTTACTTATATATTCTTTTATTTCGGTAATTTTATATAAGCAATTCTTAAAATTTTAGATGTCTTCTGGAAGTGAAAGTGACGATGACTATGTTCCTGGAGAGCCAGAGCAGGTTTCGGAGGAGGAGTCTGCCGACGAAGAGGTTGATATACAGTATGAAAAGGAACAAAACACTAAAAAGAGAAAATCGCAAACTCCGGCAAAAGGTAAAAAGAAAATAAAAACAAATAATGCCACTGAAGAGACTGTCTGTAAATCTAAAGAGCAATGCGATTCTCCACCAAAGTTAAACCCCGTGGAGGATAAAAAACGAGAAGATGATCTATGGGCAAAATTTTTAGAAGGTACAGATACAAAACCGAAATCCTCGTCAAAAGAATCGAACCACGTTATATCTGAAGAAAAAAGTCAAACTCTAGAATGTAGTAATATCACACTGAACAAAAATATAAAAGAAAAAGAAGACAGTGAAGAAAGAGAGAAACGAATATTTGAGTTTGCCGGTGAAACAATAGTTGTTGAAAATAATGTTATTAAAGAGAAAATAAAAACAGCTGATACTCCAGCCACAGGTATTTTTTTATATTTTTTTTCCTTTACATTTTATCCCGCAGCTACTCTGTGGGGGAGTTAAGACCTTCCGTTCCCCAGTTTCCGCCGAATTCTGATTGAGTGGCGGAACTCAACGCCGTGCATTGTTCTCGTTACCAGAGTGAAGAGATAAAATTAACCCACAACCTGTTGCCTATTCAGTCGCACGATTGTCCTTCACCAAGACCGGCTAATTTTTTTTGGGATCAGGCCTATTGGCGCCAGGGTTTCATTGTACACAGGCGCTACTACTACTACATGAGCTAGATAGAGCCGCCCCTGATGTCCATCATTTATTTTTTTATCTCATTTACCGTAATATTATATAGAAAAATCTAATACAGTGAGCAAACTTGAAGGACCATCCCGTAGCCGAGGTGCAGGATTGACAAATGTATTGGGCCAGTTAAATAAGAAGAACAAACTTTCTACATTAGAAAAATCAAAGCTGGACTGGGATACATATAAAAAGGAAGAGGGCATTGAAGAAGAAATTGTCAGTCACAATAAAGGAAAAGCTGGGTTGGTACTTGGTAGTAAACATTAAAACGAACTTTAAGATGGAATCAACACTTTAAGTTTAAATTAATTTAAATGAAAATAAGAAAACACTTAATCTAAGTGGCGGTAATAACTCATAAAACGTTGTAATATGTTTGCCGTGCCGAGCCGTGGTGGAGCGGCTATAAACGAGACGGTTGTGGGTTAAATTCCCACTCGGGAAAATGAATTATTTTCATTTTCTCAATAACAAGACAAAGCACGGTGTTGAGGTCCGCCACTCGTCATGCAATGTCTCAAAAATTAGGCGAACGGAGCTTGAGAAATGGAGTGTCTAATAGTAGGCTCCCTCTTCGTACTCTGCTATATATATGAGACACAATCACAACAAAAAAAATCTTAAGTTTGTATTTGTTTTTTAAATAACAACAATTTGTAATTTTATTTTAGATTTCTGGGTCGTCGAGACTTCTTGGAGAGGACAGACGTACGTCAATACGAGATTGAGAGAGACTTGCGCTTAAACAGACGAAGCAACCGATAAGTTTCTAATACTTAACTACTTACCTCCCACGCCATATTGTGAATCTTATTGTGTGATTTCAATTAAATACTGTAAATTAAACTAAACATGCAGTTTTATTATTTTTTTTTAAATTATAATAAGTAATAAGTTAGATAGAAGTAATGTTTTTTAACATTATTAAATATTAAAAAAAAGTTCAGGTACTTAATTCATATATTAATAGTAATAAAAATATTTATATTATAAATTATCATATAATATTTGTTTACTGTAGCTTAAAACAACATTTTAGTAATTTAGATTCAAATTTACTATACAGAACCTAAGTATTAACAGAATTACTTATTAGAAAATAGAATTAATGTTCTAAAAATATTACAAAAATATGTTAAAACATTTAAATTGTAATGGTGTCGGTTAAATTCGTTTGACAAATTACAAAAAAACTACTTGAGATATTTGAACGTATCAATCGTTTAAATGGTATTTGCAATTTGTACGTAATTGCTATATAATTTAACGACGGATACGTCAGTTACAAAAATTGCACGAATTAAATTGTTTTTGAGGCCAGTCGTGGCGCAGTGGCACGAAGTGTGACTGTAAAACCAACTGGTTGTGGGTTCGATCCCCACTCGAGGAGATGAAATATTTACTTAAATTTATATTTCCATTTCTTCGTTCGCTCCATTCGACAGCGGGCATAAGCTGGATTCAAGAGGCGCAGGACCGGACGGAGTTGCGTGCATTAGGGGAGGCCTATGTCCAGTTGTGGACATTGAAAGGCTGATGGATAGATGGGAATTAAACCCACAACCGCCGCATTTATATGGCCTCAATTTTTTTTCTTACCTTGCTTGCTACCGTGTAGCAGGGTAGGCCGAGGGAACCTGGAACCTAGTGTCCGCCGAATTCTGTAGACATTGCGCGCTATACCTCGTTATCAGAGCGAGGACATGAAAAAAATAAATAATTTATTTCTTCGAATGGAAATCGAACACACAATCTGTCGCTTTGCAACACAGTCTCACGCTTGTGCCTCTGGTCCATGACTGGCTTCAATATTATATTATAATATTATTTTTAATACATAATTTTTAATTTTAATACTTTAAAATATCTTAGACTAATTAATATGGCAGCACAATATTTTAATTACAAATTTAAATTTGTTTAACATGGATGAATTTGAGTTATAAAAATGCGAATTTGAAGATTAAACGTACGAATTGAATATTTGAAAATCCTATATACCTATGTGTCATAGTCATGTCATCATATATAAAATCCTATATATCTTATTTCACAAACTCCCACACTAGAAACGGTTCGATTGCCGCTACGAACGTTTTGCCACAATAACAATAACTAATAACCTCACAAGGTCCATTTCATCCATCGGCTCAATCACGTCAATGAATATGACTTGAGAGAGGCAATCAATTTCAATCTGCGACATGTTCCGCACCGGTCCGTGGCCGTCGAACGATATGCACAGTTTGTGCTAATAAGCACTAAAAAGTCTATTTGTTGGTGTGTCACATTGCAGTGCAGTAGTAAACTTGCCTTTCAGACTTCCTGACGCCTTTAATTTACGTATTATTATATTGTATAGTGATTATCGAAGAGAATAGTGCCTGGAAGAGCTGATGTGAAGAGATGACGACTTACGGAAGATGGACGATGTTTGAGGGGAATGTGGGTGCTGTGCAGGTTAGTATGTTTAATTAAAATATAGAGTGCTATTATATAAAAATTGTTGCAATCTAAAATGCTTAGAATGCATATTCGTACGTGCACCTATGTGAATATACCTAGAAGTTGTTACTTTTCTGCCTGTCTTTACAATTTTGTCTTTGAAATTTGATATTATATTTTGTTCTATAAAATGAGGCTGTCGTGGCGCAGGAGCACAAGGGTGTGACTGTAACGCGACGGTTGTGGGTTCGATGTCCACTCGAGGGAATACACTATTATTTATTAATATTTTATTCGCTCTGGCACCAAGGCAAAAGAAGAGTCACTATTCAACAAGCAATGCCTCGAAAAAATCGGCGAGTGAGAAACGGAATGTCTTAACACTGGATTCCCTACCTACCCTGCTGTGTGCGAAATATAAGTACAACGTACATAAAAATTGTTAAATATCTTTATAACAGGTTCTACATTTATTTCAATACTTATGAAAATTATTAATCAAATTACATTCGCAGTCTGTAGATAAACTATCTCTAATAATTGAATGCTAGAAAAATATTTCTCTGTTTAGTTTTTTTTTAAAAGTAATAAGGAAATATTTTACTTATTTTAAAGTTATAGATATAAAGGAATAAATTTTACATAAATTACTGAAACTATTCAGGCCACCGAGTCACATTATAAGAAAATATGAATATATTAAAACAACTGCATTACGTTTGCAATGTGAAAATTTAGAATCATTAACTTTTACATAAGAACTAGTTTGTTATAAATTCTAATTTTATTTACCGATTGACTTTAATCTTAATTTTACCTATAATTTGACGTTTTATTTATCTCCATGAAGAAAAGACAATTAAATAAAATCTTGTTGTTTTTATGTCTATTATTTATTTATTTTTTGAATCTACAAACCAATAAAAATAGGTATAATATTATATCAATGGAATGTTAGGATTTTATCTTATACATATTTACTGTTTAACTGGTTTACTATACCATCCCCTTACAAGACCAATTCATCAAATCTCTCAAGACTTTCACTAATATGTCCTCTTGTTTTCAAAATTAAACGTGAATTTAAGATTCTCTAAACAACACTTGTAATAATTAATGTAAGATATCTAAATATACCGATTATTGAGTATGGCCACCTACGAAATACTTCATAAGTAGGTAGTACAGTACGGTCAACAAGTCGTGGCCGCTCTGAAGTTAGGTTTTCTAAATATATGTGCATAATTCACTCGAGAAAAAAATATTTAAAAGTAAACAAAAAATATCTAAAAATGAATCTGCGCAGCCGTCTACAGCTATCTTCAGGGTGGCCACGACTTGTTAACCGTACTGTAGCTTTATTAATATCCGATGAATGACGTAATCTGGAGCGGTGAACGTAGCAGAAAGGAAAAGTGGGCGAACTACCTGAACTTAGTTTACCTCGAGAAGCGCCTACGCATAACCACTCCTCAGTCCTCACCACCCTTCCCACGACGTTATATCTTGCTACATTAGTTAAAGAGGTTGCCTGATCAATAAATAGGTCTTTATTTTTATCAGCAAACATCTTTATATATTTATATACATTTAAAAAAAAATGATATAACTATTTCAAAAGCTTTCATATACCTATTTGAGCTTTCTCGTATAAGAATATCTAAAAAAACACTTAATTACGATATCTTTAATATTAAAAAATAGTGAATTTTCTATATTTTCTTAAAAAAGCAAATACAATTAACAACTTACTTACTACTTACTTACTATATACATATATCGAATTAACAAGTATATTCTATAACTCTACATATTTTATTATAACAACTTGTCAATATACTAAGAACATCGATGGCAGGCTAATTGTTTAAACATTTAGAAACAACGCTCCCATTGTGGACTCATAATATTTGCTCAGGTGTAGGTATATTGCGCTATGCGATACCTTTAAATGAATGAGCCACAAATAGTGCGGGGAAATGCGCATGTGTACTCGCGCTCGATAATCGCACTACGCCCGTGGCCGAGGCACGTGTCCGTGCGGCCGGGGACGGGCAGGGACCCCATGCGTGCGGGTATCGAGTACCGAGTACCGAGTACCGGGGACCGGGGACCGAGTACCGGGGACCGGGGACCGAGTACCGGGGACCGGGGACCGAGTACCGGGTACCGGGTACGGCGCGGGGTGGGCTGTGCTGTGTGCGTCTGTGCGCGGCCACTCGGCGCTCTATCGCGCTCGACACTCGACACGACAGTCGACAGTCGAACGCGCGCAGCTATCGGGGCGGGTGTCGGTCCGGTGTCATCGTTGCGTTGTCGTTTCACCATCTCGCCTTTTTTCCGGATTTTATTTGTGATATCTTTTAATGAAAAATAAAAAATATTTTGTGATATAAGAATATTTTAACTGCTGATCTCATGGTGATAAAGGAAGTCGTGGAAACGTTGGTATCAGGAAAGTGTTTTTCTTGTTGGTGCGAGGCGTCTGTAGGGCGAGGGCGGCGCGCGGGCCCGTAGTGTCGGGTCGGTGGATGGTGCGGCGCGGGCGGGCGCCGGGGCGCGGCCGGCGGCGCCGCTAGCAAAATGTCGATACCCCTGGGCCGGGAGACTGTCCTCCCCACGCAGGTGAGTTTGAGTTTTCATCGTTTTTCCGTACATAGTAAACGCGCGCGCGGCAACTGTAGTTATTGTCTTAGAATACTATAATACAATGCACATGTGTTCTTCACTTCAATAGACATTATTTGTATGAGAATTTATAGAAGCTTGTAAGTTACTCTATCAACCACTGAAAAAGATATTTTTTATTATATATAAGAGTGATATAAAAGGTAAGTTTTATTATTTGCTGAATTATTCTCTCCATATTATTCATATATTAACATATATTATACATAATATTATACATAATATATTATATGTTCATAGGTATGTTGTACAGTAATTACTTTATCAGTAATTATAAACTCTTGTTTTATCGTATCTGACCATGACATAAAATAAATAAAATCTAGATTGCGATTGCGGTCATTAAGAAAAAATCTATTATTAATTTTTAAGTAAGTATATTAGCAGTAAAACGAAACTTAGATATATGAGCCATGTTACTGAAATTTCTTTTATTTCCTTACCTAAGAACACAATGTGATATTCTGTATTTATCATTTTTATATTTTACTACGTGATTAATCATTGAATACATTTTGAATAACTGTATGAAAAAATAAAAAAGTCAGATAAGTATTGTATTATAAATTCAATTATTTAATCACTTATTAAAAAATAATCTTAAATACACTTAAGGAGAAACGTAGTCAATTTCTCGATCTAGATTGAAGAAATAATCGTATTAAATTTAGAATTATCTAATAATAAGAAGTCACGTTGTAAACAGGTCGATCGACCGCTATCATAAGTATTTCTTATCTAGTGAAGTGATTCGCAGAATCATTTTCAGCGTCGTACAAGATACAAATATACTTATTATGCTTAGAAGAGTGTGGTCGCTAAAAGATAGATAGTATATATGAAAGATAGATAGATAGATAGGATTGTATATACCCATATATGAAAGCGAAATAAATAGAGGCCAGTCGTGGCGCAAGGACACAAAGTGTGACTGTAAACCGACTGGTTGTGGGTTCGATGCCCACTCGATGAGATGAAATATTTACTTAAATTTATATTTCAATTTCTTCGCTCTGGTGTCGAGGACAAGCGCTGGGTTGAGTTCTGTCAATCAACATGCACTGCCTCCAGAATACGGCAGAAAGTGAGGAACGGAGTGTCATAACACTAGGTTCCCTCTGCCTACCCTGCAGTGTAGTGTAGGGATATAGCGTGAAGCTGATTTATTTTTTTAAATAAATAGAGTAAACATGTAATTAAGCTCTTAAAAATCTATATTTGCTGTTGTACGAAATTGCTTTTAGTTCAATAAGCAGTACATACGACGTTAAAGAATAAATTCTACACTACCTGTATATCTGTTGAAATTATCCAATTATCTTTTCTGGCGCCGTTACTGACTTTTCAATTAGCGTAAAAAGCTTGGAAGGCTTAAGCACATTTCGAAGTTCAATTAACCTGTACTGGGTGTTATTGGTTTCATAAATTGACAAAGTTACGTAAGATAAAACCACCGGAAATTACATACATAGGTTTGAGAAAATTAAATTTGCATTAGTCCGCTTTCGGCAAAGTATTTATTTTTTTATATTTTTATATTGTAAGTGCAACCATTATTCTGCGACTTGCAAGACATCAAAAACTCATATAGCCATCTTTTTAATACGCGTAACTGTAAAAGCTTTACTAAAATTTATTAATTTCATCAAAGAAAACTAGTTTTAATGAGAATGTGAAATAAAAAGTGACACAAAATTTTGTTTATACTTTTTGCGTGAAAGTGTTATTTATATATTTATAATCAAAATCGTGTAATAGATATAAAATATATATTACATATATAAATAAAATTACAAAAGATTACGAAGAATTGCCTTAGAGATTCTTTCTGAAACTCGCGGTCATAGTTCAAGGCTCTATCGATCCGAGCTGCCAAGGTTCGGCGTTGTTTTCCAATTTACTTTATATCACGATTAAAACAGAAAAATGTAGCTTTTTGAAATTCTTAAATATTGTTAAAAATGATGCAAAGAAAAATGTTACAAATATGTTTTATATCTTGTAACAATTTAATCTTTTGTTTATTTATAACTTATGTTGTTTATACAAGTACAGTATTTCGAGCGAGGTGAAAATATTTTATACTTAATAACACTTATCTTAATAGGACATTAGTTATCTTAAGGCCAGTATATTTTATACAGATAGCATTAATCTTAAGACAATTAAATAATTAATATTTTATCTCATTTTCGTTTTATGTACTAACTTACTATTAACTTATTATAAAAAATAATTAATAACATTTATTCCTAGTTAATATAAATGTGATAATATAAGCGGCACTTGTCAATCTGTCGATTACTAAGCTTCTCAGCTGATAGCATTTACTAGAAATACCGTCTGCAATATCCGGCACTAATAGTCAAAACTCATTTATTTGCTTGACCTGCTGATACACATAGACGGCGCAATATCTATTTGACTACATAACAAAGTTTAATTTTGTTATTATACTAGTGACTGACCAAAGTTTCGGTTTCGGCCAAATTCTTTCAAAACATCGGCCATTATTTCAGTTTCGGGCAAAAACTGGCCGAAGCTTCCGCTGGTTTTTGCCGCCGAAACTTATTCAGGTCAATCTGTATTTTTGTGGTCTACGAGTAATAGAAATAGCCGACCTGAAAGTAATAAATAAATAATATAGTGATAACAAATAGTACAGTAAAAATAATTAAAGTACGAATTTATCAAATGATATTTACATTCTATTATATTCAATTAATTATATATTAGATATTTCCAAATTATAAAAATAAAATGATTTAAACAGCAAGTGCGAATAAATCTTGCAAGATTTATAATAATAGATTTTCGTAGTTGAGTATCCATATTTCAAGAAAATAGTTTACATTTGATTTGCTTGTATTTGTGGTAACCAGAATAAAATATATATTATATAGAGAAAATTAGGTAGAGTAATTGACATAGAGAAATAAAATTTAATATGTGGAATAGGCACTTATACCCAAATATGCCCAACTTATAGGTAGTGAATAGTAGTACTTCAGGTAAGTAAATATTAAAATAGATAACCTCAAGGAATTCAATGTAATGACACGGATTTCTTCTTTAGCCAGAACTCTAAGTAAGTAGTTCAGAATAAATCCTACAACAACTGTTGTATTTGTAGTAGTCTTGGTTCTAAAACGTATACTAGTATACAATTAACTATTATAAGATAAATTTAATTTGAAAGCATTTTAAAAATATTATGCTATAAATATAAACATGATTTAAACTATTTTATAAGTAGTAGTATGCTAGAGACTCAAACTATTTATTTATTGCAGTCTAATAATATTATCATACAATAAATAAAAAGTTAAGACACCACAGTGTGGCATGTATGTATGTATGTAGGGCAATCTAGCTTGCAAAATTACTAGCTGATGTGATATCATATTAAAATCCTATGGTGATGAGTTAGTTTTTTTGCTCTAATCTTACTATAAAATGAAGCCATTGATCACAGTTGTTTTTTATTGAAATATTATATATATTTTTGAAAAATATATCTGATGCTCTAAGGATTGAATAACTGAAAACATATATTCATTTGAAATAAGAAGCACCTAAATATAGGACAGCTCACGTATGTCAGGAATTCGAACGAAAAGCAGAGAAAAGAATGTCTTGATTTTTCATTAGGTTCTCTCTGCCTACTCTGCTCCATGAGATACAGTAAAGCGTAAAGCTGAAAAATGTCATAAATTCACACAATAAAAAACACTCGTCTAATGTATTAGCGTACAGTACGTAAAAGTACTAATATGAAGAGTACATCATTATTACGTCTGCAATATCTCGTTAAATAGCAACTGCATGACTCACGGTACGTTGTTCTGTTCAGTGTGAGAGAGAAGTATAAATTATATGTAAGAACATTAATATAACATTCTTCTTATTATTAACATCATCAGGTACTGGAATAGTATATCGACGCGTAATATGAAAGTTATAGATATTTTTAATATAGCTTGTATATTTACATTAGGCGTTGCTAAAAGGTTTGAATGATCTCTTAAGATACTAGCAAAGTGCTTGTGGCTCTTGAACTATTAATCTGATTTTCATAAAATAATGTTAAACAAGGTTTTCGATAAAAAAATAGCCGCATTCAAATTGGTTTATTAATTCAGGAGCTACAGTGCCACAGACAGACACACGGACACGTCAAATTTGTAACACTTGATTTATTTAATGCACATTAAAATACAAAAGTGATTTTTCTTATATTAAAAATTGGTGCATTATCTTTCATGCAGCTACATACATATTTATTTAAAATACTTGAAAGAGTAAAATATAAATCCTAACGTATCTAAGTGTTCTGTTATTTTTATAAAAAATCTCTATTATTTACATTTGCTTGTATTTTCGCGAAAGGCAACATGCAAAAATTTATAACATTGATTGATGATGAACGCAACTTTCATGTATTGTGGTTAAAAATCATACCAAAATTAAAAATTATTTATTATAAGTATAATACTTAAAATGATTAAGTAAATGAAACCAAGCATAATTAATAGAAAAATCGTGAGTAGTTGCTAAAATGTCGTGATATTGGCTAACTAGAAAGTGGATCGTAGTGTCCCACAATTTATCTTTAATAAATTATCTATTTTTTGTTTGTTTTGCGGTTGCAGATGAAGAAATAATCACAATAGCTTTTAACAATTTCAAAACGTTATTCTGTATTTAGGAAAGAAAAATATTTTTTAGAAAACTTAAAAAATAACATAAGGTATGTAAGGTAACAACTTGAAATAAGTTGTAACAAGCGTATAAGAATTTCGACGTAGCTTGATGAGAACGTATGGCTTAGCGGTCAGAACGGTCGGACAGTGTCCAAGAGTTGCGGGTTCAAATCTCACTACATACAAATTTTTATACGTTTTCTAAAAAGTATTACTCACAATTTATAGATATTTTACATTACATATTGAGCCAGATAAAAAAAGAGTATAGGATATTAAACTAGCCGGTAACCAGGAGGTATATGCTTATCTCTGCACATTGTATGCATCTTAGTGGTAGCCTTATTGCGGTAATGGAACGATGGGTGCGTAAAAGCTTACTCGCTGGGAGTATTGTATCTGAGTTGGCTACTGCGCTTGTTCACATATTGGATTGAATTTCTTGATAGGTACTATATGAGGTTTTGTTTCAGCTTCACGTTGTATTTCGCATGGAGGTTGCTGGAGGCATTGCGTGTTGAATGGCGGAGCTCTTTGCCTCGATACTAAAGCGATGAAAAGAAATTTTAGATTTTTCACTTCCTCGAATGGGTATCAACCTGTCCCCTGTGTGCCCCTGAACCATGACTGGCCTCAATGATATATTATAATATGAGTTATAATGTTTGATAATATTTTGTATTATAAGAAAATAAAAAATGAATATGGAATATATGTATTTTTACGTGGTATACAAGTGTTACTCATTTGTTACTAGTATCCTTTATTTGCGCCGCGTAAAGCTATTTCTATATCAGGAGTATCAATCTTGCCGCCCGCCACATTAGTAACTGGACTTTGCTCTAATGCAGGATGCTTTCACGAACAGCGTTACAATGTTGTAAAGGTTTCGCTTCTTGGGAGAAAATATATATATTCA